>PVKA01027287.1:0-30684 GCA_004027165.1 Ctenomys sociabilis
TCTATGAGAGCATCCTCTCTCTCTCTCTCTCTCTCTCTCTCTCTCTCTCTCTCTCTCTCTCTCTCTGTCTCTGTCTCTCTATCTTGACTGAGAGGAGGTGGAATACGTAAGCAGGGTGAAAGTTCACCTAGAAGTCTCCAGGTACATCAAGGGGAGGTGGTCAGACAGATCCTAGGGGAACTAAATTAAATACAAATTCCTAATTTTATATCTGCTTAGCTATACAGTCATAATGCTTGCCCTTATGGTTTGAAATACAAACTCATAAATTACAAAAGTTTGTCAATTGCTAAATCTCAGTACGCATTATTAGTGTTGTTAACTGTAATAATGTAAATACAAAACTTCAACTGCCTTAACCACATAATCTCCCTTGGGTAATAATATCAGTAGGAGCTAAGGTAACTACTATACCAGAGCTCTACACCAAAGGTCAGAGGACAGTGAGGACAGTGCTATATAAAATGACAAAAAGGAGTAAATGCAGTCTCGGGCACTGAGCCCACCAGAACAAATGAAGGAGACAATAGCATTGAAAAAATTGGAAGCCACACTCCTGAAATCTGTGAAATAACAGAGTCTGAGGTAGAGAAATGACTGCAGAAAGGCGTAGAGGAAATCAGATCAGAAATAAACTCCAAAGTGAAAAAAAAAAAGAAATTATAACTATAATGAAACAAGTACTAAGTGCTTCTAAACAAGACAATGATTTAAAAAAAAAAACAGGAAAGTATAAAAATGATGGAATCCTTAAATGAGCAATATAGAAAAGAAATAGAATGCATGAAGCAGATTCTAAGATATATATAGGAAATTAAAACCTCAATCACAAGCTGGCAAAACCATTTAAATGAAAGTGAAAATAGACTTTCAGACCTTGAAAACACCTTTGCAGCTAGTAAAAAGATAAAAAAAATTCTCTCAAAAACAACTAAGATGCAGGAAAAAATAACATCTGCAAAGATGAACAATGTGAGACTAATAGCCACCAATGCGAAAGAAGGAGTCAATGCAAATGATATAAAAAACATAGACAGAAAGAATATTTGTTTCCCAAATATGGGGAAACAATCTGACATTCAGGGAACCGAAGCATATAGAACTCCAAATGATATCAACCCAACTAAAACTGACCCAGACATATAATAATCAAAATCCCAGAAATTCAGTACAGGAACAGTATACTAAAAGCCACTAAAGAAAAGAAGCTGATCATTTTTAAAGGAAAACCCATTAGAATAAAAACAGATTTAGAATAAAAACCATGAAGTCAAGAAGAGCATGGAGCAAAGTACTACAAGTCTTGCAAAAAAATATTCCAAACCAGACTGATATATAACCTGCAAAACTCTCTTTCAAGTTTAATGGGGAAGTAAAATATTTACATGTCAAGGAACAGCTAAAGAATTTGATGGTGGGAAAGCTAACCCTACACAGACTACTAAAGGAGAGGGATCAAAATGACCACAGCACCATAAAAGAGAATGGAAAGGACCCATCAAATAGGCCGAACTTTTAAACACAGGAGAAAAACAGGTAACCAAAAGCAGGAAAAACCATGTCAAACGTAAGTCAACAGACCTCAGTTCTAACATCAATGTAAACGGACTCAATTCACCAATTACAAGAAATAGATTAGCAGAGTGCATGAGGAAGCAAAACCCAACAATGTGCTGCATGAACGAAACACATGTAAATCACAAAGAAATTCACAGGGTGAAAGTAAAAGGATAAAAAATGATACTACATGCCCAAGGACCTCAGGAAAAAAGGGGTAGCAATCCTGTTTGCAGACAATCTGAATTTCAAGCCAAGAATGATCAAATGAAATAAAGAAGGAAACTTTACATACTGATTAGGGCAAAAATACAAGAGGAAGCAATAACAGTCATAAGTATGTATGCACCAAACACAGCAGCCCCCAACAATATAGGACAAATACGAATGGACCTGAAAAATCTAACATCCAGTATTACAATCTTAACAGGAGACTTTAACACCCCCTTATCCGTAAAGGATAGTCTATGGGGACAAAAAAAATAGCAAAGAGGTAGCAGAACCTCTGTTCAGACATTTGAACAAATGGACTTAGTGGACATATGCAGAGTGTTTTGCCAAACCATACCTGAATACATATTCTTCTCAGCTGCCATCTCAGCTTCCCATGGGTTGCTGACATAGACCACATACTATTCCATAAGTCATGCTTCATATATGCAAGAAAACAGAAATTATCCCATGTATATTATCTGACCACAGTGCAATGAAACTAGAAATAAATAACAAAAGAAACCACAAAAACTCCACAAACACATGGAAGTTCAATAAAAACCTTCCCATCAACCAACAGGTCACAAGAAATTAAACAATATCTACAACTCAATGAAAATTCAAGCACAACTTATCAAAATCTGTGGGAGGCAAAGAAAGTAGTTCTTAGAGGGAAATTTATAGCTTCAAGCTCACACATTAGGAAAACAGAATGGGAACAAATAAATACCTTAATGCTACACCTCAAGCATCTAGAAAAAGAAGAGCAAACCAAATCCAAAGCCCAAAGAGTGGAAAGTATAAAGATTAGAGCAAAAATTAATACAATTGAGACAAAGAAAATAATATAAATAACTGTTTCTTCGAAAGATTAAATAAGTTTGATAAGCCCCTAGCTAACCTCATCAAAAAGAGGAAAGCAAAAACTCAAATTCAAGCAATAAGGAATGAAAATGGTGAAGTTACTACAGATTGAATGGAAATTCAGAATATCATCAAGAGCTGCCTTGAAAATGTTTACTCTTAAGACTCAGAAGAAATGGACAGATTCCTAGAAAGGTACTGAATTGAATTGCCAAAACTGAATCAAGAGGATATAAGAACTCTCAATAACCAAATAACAGCCAAGGAAATTCAAAATGTAATTAAAAAAAAAAAAAAACACTTGCTGCCAAGGAAAAGCCCATATCTTGATGAATTCACAACTGAATCCTACAATAAATTTACAGAAGTTTTAATCCAAATAGTCCTCAAACTCTTCAATGGAGTTGAAAAGGAAACAATAATAATAAAATTATTCTTGGAGGTAAGTATTATGCTGATACCAAAATCAGAGAAAGATGCAACTAAAAAAGAGAACTACAGGCTAATTTCCCTCATGAATATAGATGCAAAAATCTTCAATAAAATCCTAGCAAAAAGAATACAGCAAATCATTAAGAAGATTATATATCATGACCAGGTAGGATTCATCTCAGGGATGCAAGGATTGTTCAATATATGCAAATCTATAAATGTAATACACTACATCAAAGAGCCAAATTAAAAAACCACATGATCATCTCAGTTGACATAGAAAAGGCTTTTGACAATGTCCAACACTCATTCATATTCAAAGTCCTACAGAAAATTGGAATAGATGGCCTCTATCTCAATCTGATAAAAGCCATCTATGACAATCCAACTACTAACATAATTCTAAATGGAGAAAAACTGAAATCTTTTACTCTCAGATAAGGTATAAGACAAGGATGTCCTCTATCACCACTCCTATTCAATAAAGTTCTAGAATCATTAGCTAGAGCCCTTAGACAAGAGGGAGAAATAAATGGAATAAGAATAGGTAAAGAAGAAGCTAAACTATCATTATTTGCAGATGACTTGCTACTCTATTTGGAAGACCCAAAAATCTCCACCAAGAGATTGCTAGAATTAGTACACAAATTCAGTAGCATAACAGTATATAAAGTCAGTACCCAAAAGTTAATAGCATTCCTCTACACAGGTAACAAATACACTGAGAGGGAAACTATAGAAACAATACCTTTTACAATAGCATCATGGAAAATGAAATGCTTAGGAATTAGTCTAACTAAAGCAGTAGAAGTTCTACTCAATAAAAATTATGGTATCCTGAAAAAAAGCTATTGTAGAGGATTTCAGAAAATGGAAAGATACTCCCTGCTCCTGAATAGGAAGAACCAACATAGTGAAGATGGCCATACTCCCAAAACTGTTATACAGATTTAATGCAATCCGTATCAAAAGACCACCAACAAACCTCTCAGACCTGGAGAAATCATTCCTAAAATTTATTTAGAACCAGAAAAAAAAATCTAGAATAGCAAAGGCAATCCTGAGCAACAACGGCAAGGCAGGAGGCATTATAATCCCTGTCTTGAAATTATACTACAAAGCTATTGTGATATATATATATATATTTTTTTTTAAGCTACCAATATGCATGAAAAATGACTGGACAGAAGCTGTGACAATTTACAGTTCCACAAAGAAAACAAAATATGTGAGTTACACTTGTAGGCCTAGAGCATTACAAGATGGCCAGATAAGATTGTTTGTTCACGAGAAATTATTTCAGAAAATCTACCAAAGGCAGAGTTGGTCTAATTGTTCTCCTTCACTGAAATATGTAGCTTGCACTTGGAATAAAAGAAATTAAATGTGTGTTCAAAAGAAACAGTCATTTTCAAGCTTGAAAATATTCTAACATATTGATATGTTATTTGACAATAACAACCAAAGTAAGCTCAATTTTGATGGCGATGTCTAGATCTCAAGAAAAACGGGCATACATAGAGTTCTTATTTTTACTGCTGTGCACTGGAAGTGTGTCAAGGTAAGTTAAAGGAGGCCAACTGATTCTATTTTTAGTAAGGAATGGTTTGATTTTAATTGCTGGTCATGCTTTTGCAGTGGGTGGGCTGGCCAGATAGCTCAGCAGACTGAAGTGCCTACTTAGGCAGAGTGCAGCAGTCAGGGTTTGATCCCCTGCGTGCTGGACTGAGATGGTGATTGAGACTGGGCATGGTGGCATGTGCCTCTAACCCTAGTACTTGGGAGGCTGCAAACAAGAGAATCACTGTGAGTCCTGTCTACATAGTGAAACCCTGTAGATCCTGTACTAAATACATTTATAAAAAAGAAAAGGATTTTTTTGTGTGTTATTATATTTTGCAGTGGGCTAAATAATAAAACTATTATAATGGATACTTTTCTCATAGCTGGGACAAAATACCCAAGTGAAAAGGGGAAAGGTTTCTTTAGCTCACAGTTTATATAGCTTTCAGTCCTTAATTACTGACTCCTAGATAAGGCTGCATAGCACAGGGCCTCACAGAGGAGGAATATTTCATCGGGGCCAGAAGGTAGCACAGCAGGCAAGAGATGACCACAGCTCTCTCTGTCCCTTTAATCCTACCCAGGCTACCATGGGAGAAGCATGCACACCCTTAATCCTAGCACCCTTGATCCTGGCGCTGCACCATGAATCAATTCTGGCATCACACACTCCAGATCCAGCCGCCTCTGAAAAAGCCCCGCCTCCGATTCTATGAGGCTTTGGAGACTATATCTAGACCCAAGTCATAGCAACTCTACTTTTCGTTCCTCTGACTATTTTATGCTTCCTTTATACATGAGGAAGATTGATGGTTATAAAATAAAGGGGTAAAAACTAGAATGTAAGGCTGCGGGTGTTTCCACATGGCAGAGTTCTTGCTTGGCATGAGTAAGCTAAGAAGCAGCACACACAAAGAATTAAACAAAACAAAACTGGTAAACAACCAGATTGAACTTGAAGCTACATAGTCTGAATCTGGAGCCCATTCACTAGCATGCCAAATAGTATTTTTTTTGTAAAGAGTTGGAAATAAAAACATCATGCTTTATGTAGAGAACTCACACTCCACATGCACTGCCATTGGAAAGAAAGTAGTGACATGAAGGCGGCCCCGCCCTGGAGATGAGTTCACGGGCTGTGCTATGCAGTTCATGCTGTGCAAGAAGTCAGCAAAAGCCCGGAGTGGCGGCGCGCACCTGTAATCCCAGTGTGCGGTGGCTGAAAACAGGAGCGTCGCTGCAAGTCCGAGCTCATGGTGAGACCCTGTGACAAACGCATTTGGAGAAAAACTCAGTAAAGACGTTCCCGATGTGAGCTACGGAAACACTGTAGGTTGCACATTGAAGTCAAAAGGATTGAAATTAGACAGTTCACGAAGAATAGATCCAATGTTGTGCAGCCTTATTAGGTTTCAGTAAATAAAGAGGTCAGAAGAGATATTTTCCATATGAGAGAAAAGGATCATTTCCTAAATCATGCTGTTAGTGCCTTTCTGCAGATCCTACAGTGCTTTTCATAAACCTTGAAGGAGGAAAATGAATTAAATACTAATGATGGCCAGAAATCTCTAAATGTATACAGAAAGCCCTCAGGCCACACATGCACTGTTCTTTCCTAGAGTACCTCATGTTGCCAAACATTGAGCTTTGCTGGGATGCTTGGGAGGTGAATCAGTGAACCAGAGGGAAAACATACAGATCAGAAAACCCATTCTGATGGTAGAGATGGTGTTGTGTCCTAACTGTGCTCAGCCACCACCTCAGGGACAGCTGAGGAGGGACTCAGGGGCCTTCTTAGCAAGTGTTGCAGTTTGGATTCACAAGGGGAACACTGCGATGTGATATGATACAATACAATACAACACAACACAACACAACACAATACAATACAATACGATGCGATGCGATGCGATGCGATGCGATGCAATGCAATGCAATGCAATGCAATACAATGCAATTCAATACAGTATAGTTAGTTTTAAGATCATTTTATAACAGTGACCCAGAGTCATATACAAAAAGAGTGTAGCAATCTGCCCACACACTAAAGACCGAAGAGTACAGCTAAGGGCCGGGATCATAACATAATGCTCTGCACGCGTCCAGCTGAAGACCTAGAGCCCATAAGAATGCCTTCCGCAACTCCAACCGGAGGCTTAGAGCCTACAGCAAGGTCCCATGCGGGCCTGTTTCATGGATCCACTGGGAAGGCCCAAAGCTCAGTATCTGAAGCTAGAAAGCAAGTCTGTGCCAGTGGGATGGAGGATCTGTGCTAACAGATTGTGGAATCTGAACTGGATCCAGGAAATGACACTCAAAGCAATAAGCATAGCTCTGCTGAAAGGTTCCACAGCCATCCTCAGCAATGGTGTGGTCCTGAGCTACTCCGATGTTGAGAACAGCCCGGCTCCTACCAGGAAAGCCAGCTCAACAAGCTTCTTCAGGAAACTAAGCAGGGCACCATCTTCCCCTCCAGAGCCAGGAAGTGATGCTTAAAGTGAGGACCAGAGTTCTCTGAAAGTGACCCAGAGCCATTCTCATGACAACAAGGTACCTGAGCTCCTTCTGTGATGGGGACAGCTGAGTTCACCAGAAAAGCCAGCGTAAGCTCCTCCAGGAAAACCAGCAGCTCCCTGTAGCCTCCTGGCCACCGCTCCCTACAGCCTCTTCCTCTCCAGTTCCTTCTCCTGTGCTGCAGGAAACCATTCTCCCACATCCAGCACCACTCTGTCTTAGTCCAGCTGAGTGCTACAAGCTGACTGACCATCAGTTGTCAACCCACCAGGGCAAGGGAGCCCTCTACGGAGAATTCTGAGATGACTGAAGAAAATGAAGCAGGAACAGAGACCAGAGCAGAGTTTAAGAAGCATAACTCCTCTTAGAAACTGTGTGAAGGAGGCTGGAGAGAGGGGGCAGGAGCCCGTCCTCAGGAGACCACATGTTGTCTCACATAGCCGGGATTGTGCCAACTGAGCAAGGAGCACTCTCTGAATGTTTTGGAGGAGCAGGCAAGTTCTGCTATCAGGTTTGCATTTGAGGGAGATCTTTCTAAAATTAGAGTTCATTTAGAGATGAAAGATCGGATAGGCAGTGCAAATTTTAGCTTACAGTATATCTTGCCCCCAAAGAATAAGAAATGCATTCCAGGTGTGTTTACTGAGCTGATGGTCAGACACTGTGATGCCTCGTGCTCTTCCTCACTGAAAGGCTGCAGCTGTCACAGGTTATCTTCTAGAGAGAAGAAAGGAGTCTTCAGGTCTCACCCATGACTTATGCAGAGCACGCTATCTCACTTCTCCAACTTTCTAAAGCACTTCTCAGGTGAGGAGAAGCCATGACAATCTAGAGTGTCCTGAACAGGAAAATCTTTGACAGGTGTGAAAATCAAACCTTCTCCACTATATCTGCCTTATGCATTTCTTGATCACTTTATCAAGACATGCTGTAAAATAAAAACATCTCCTAATCTGTAGTGTGACCAGCAGCAGCCTAACAGCGTGTGGCCCCAGCTCCTGTGGTGGTGCCCTCAGTTGTCACCCTGAGCCATAAGGAATTACTTGTGAGGAACATAGTGCCCCTGCTCACTCATATTCAGGTACAGTGGAATAGACACCCTAAAGAGACTTCGTATAAGAGTGCAAACACACAAAGTGCTCACCATCCAACAAAATCAGTTATGCTGTAAGGAGAAAGATGAACAATCCCTGTAGCTTACAAGGTAGATTTCGGACCTCTTCCATCCTTCTGAGAGAAAACTGGGATGACATGAAATACTGGCACTGTATCAAGGAAAGAGTGTAGGAGCTACAAGAACAACCTAGAAAAGACAAACCTGCGGAAATTGGCACAGCTGAGAAGTCGGGGTGCTCCTCAGTCTGCGGAGGTGCTGCTTTCTGGGGAGGAGAATCCTGGGCTGCTCCGGAGGCAGGGGCTCGCCTGTCTCTGTCATCCTTGCTTACTTGCTGTGTGCTTGATGGGTTGTAGCACTAAGATGAGATGGCAATGGAGAAGACAGAAAAAACTGCTGAGAGGCTCAAGAAAGGGCTTTGATTTGGAAGGGGACAAAAGCGTCTTTATTCTGGTAGTCACTCTGGTGGTCCCTCATGCCTGGGCAGGAGCTTAGTGACCACTGAGTGGCTGAATTCAAACACACTCATTGATTTCTTGTTCCTCTTTATAATACTGAAGTCCAGTACCTGTTTATATTATGTTTAAATATATTCAGAATTCGTTGAAAATGACACATAATATGTTCTTGATAACATTCACCTAAATATGCTAGCTGTTCTGCAAGATGTCTTCTCCTCCTTTGCTCATAATGCAGTGGCTGAGGAATTCTTTCTCACTGATCTCCTGCGTGCTGCTGCTCTGGGTGTGGACGTCCAGATGCTTGGGCTTTGTGGGGGACCACCTGAGCAGCATTCCTTGGAAGAAGAGCGATAGTCTCCATTTTGGCCAAGCCTGACCCTATTTCCTTGGCATTGGTATGTGCAGAGCTGACTAAGACTTTTCCTTATCCCTTCAATTGGCTTTAAACAAAGCATATTGGCCTAGCCGAGGTGCTGGTCTTTGAAGGTGGCATGCGTGTTTCCCTGGTAACCCACACCTGCTGCTCTTTAATATGAGGTGAGTCAAGAGTCCGAAGAGCCAGTGCTCCAAGCTGTCAGGTGGGATTGAGCCTAGAGATAGAGACTATGACTTCCTGGGGCTCAAAATATTACACATCAGAGCCGAAGCACCAGACCCCAAAACATTAGCTACTATCTCAGTAGCAGAGTGAAAATTATTTTTCCGCATCCCCCTCTCTCTGCATACCACAGAGATAAATACAGACACCTGACCTAGCCCAGCTTAAATGAGCCATGTACTTCCCTGACTCTCAGTCACTCATTTTCAAGCCACTCCCCTCTTCACAAATTAATAAAAGCTGAGTTTGGTTTTGAGTGAGAACCTTTGTTCCAGAGAGCCATCTTTGTGGGTAGACTTGGGAACCCTCAGCTCCCCATAATTATAAATATGCTTTAGTGTCTTTCTTGTCACTGTGGTTGCACTGTAAGTGGTAGATTGGAATTAACTTGATGGGATTCCAATAACATATCCTTGGGATTACAAATATAAACATTTGAACTGAGATGAGAACCAGGCAGGGTCCCTACAGGGGACCCTGCATCTCCCTTCCTGTTGCTAAAAATGTCCCCTGAGTTTAAAGTAGAACAATGTTGGAGTGTAGCTGGAGCTTAGGGAGTTCCAAGTGCTCTTCTCCCTTTCTTTCAGTCCAAGCTGGTTTGGTTCTTGGAGAAACTGTTGGAGTTCTTGTGTGGCCCTTTGTAGTGGACTCAGCTTTAACTCACCCAGGGGAGTCTTCAAAGACAAACTCTCCTTTCCTGCAGTCTTCTCAACCTGGGAGTGGAAGACCACACTCAGAAGACATGCTGTTTACACGGAGTGTCTGCTCCGGGCCCTGCGGAGGCCCACAGTCACAGTCTGCCCGGAGGTTGTGTGCACCACCACAGGCCCCCAGAGGCTTTCCAGGGCTTTTTAGGGCCCTGCTGTCTTTCAGACACCTGGATTTGATCTTTGTGTCCTCTCTTCCCACTTGGGAATCTCTGCTGTCTGAGCAGGCTTGGGGTGAAAAGGTTTCATTTGTTTTAAACTCGTAACTCAGCATCTTTACAGTAAATGGCTTAATCCTTATCTTCTTTCTTCTGCAGTATTTTATCATAGGCAGCTAAAAGTCAGATGACATTTTCAATATTCTTCTTGTTTTACAACTTTCATTTAAAATATTTATTTGTAAGGAAGGGGAAAAATCATGCAAGCATATGCACAGCATATCTAAGATGATTGTATTACTGATTTCTATCAGTTTTGGGGAGTAACAGTTAATGTTTAAATTTTTTGTTTTGACCAGTTTTGTATGCTAAGATCTATAATTGAGAAACTCCCTTGAAGACAGCAATGTGTGATATAATAACCACTGTTGAGCACCTTTCACATTGCTTTTTTTAAATGTGTATAACTTCTAATATCTATCATTTTTATCCTCTTTTTAAAATAAAGTTTTAAAAAATTAAAAGGACAAGGCAAAAAATTAAGGTTTATTGAAAGGAAGAGTTAATGTTTAATTGTTTGATCAGTCTTGGATGCCTACTTCATAATCTGAGTAACAAATTTGATGATAATACACAATATACCAGCCATTGTTAATTTTCTGCTGTGGTTTTTAAGTGCTGTACATTTTTATTCCTTATGTTGATCTGTTTTTGTCTTACCTCTTGTCACTTGGGGTTTTTTCCCTTTTTAGAATAAAATAAAATGTGCATTTGCTTACTCTCCCTACTTTGAGTAAACTTCTGTACATGAGTCATTTTTGTCTTTTGAAAGCATAGACTTTTGTTATTGAACAAGCCCAGTTTGTTTCAATTTCTGCTTGACTACTGAATATTTGAAGGTCATTAATGAGAATTTACTTTAGTTGACCTTGAGGTGCACGACTACTTTCTCGTTAGTTAACTCTTTGCCCCACAGCATGTAGTTCTAAAATTTCAATTTAAACCACTTGCCAAATGTATGGTCTGGTTTACACTGCTTATCGTACAACTCTTAGATCCTAGATCAGCATAGAAAACTTTAAACTTTTTAACTGTTATTTTTTGCATCATCACAAAATGTGATCAATGAAAACTTCTTTTTTTTCTTAGAACTTCATGAAATCTCAGTCTAATGTTTTCAAAGACAATTTCACCTGTCTTTAAAAAATGGATGTGTGTTGTTGATCAGTTGTATTTATAGACATAAATTGTGAGCACTCTGCACATCTCTACACTCGACCTGCTCCTCCTGGGTGCTCTGAACAGCCTCCAATCTCGTCTTTCCTTAAAATGAGACCTTCTCTGGCCAGACCTGCCCTTCACCCCCTCCCTGTGGTATCAAATATCATTAATTATTTCTTAAAATTCAGCCTGTTGCTCACTAGGAACCGACATTTCCTTAACGTTATGTGTTCTGCTCCTTCCTCCGGCTGCACAGTTTCTTGACTTGCATAGCTCTTCCTCTTACACTGTTCACCATCCTGTAAACACGAGGGATTCGCCCAGCTTCCACCCTGGCTGGGCTCCAGACTCTCAGTCCCACGGCCCCTCCTGGACCCGGTGTGGGTCTGCTCCCACTGGTTCCTGTGCTGGTGCCCAGTCTCGTGTGGTGACATTAAGAGACAGGGTCTACTGCAGGTAATCAGGTTGGAAGGGAAGCTGCTCTCCACGCAGACATGTGCTCCTGTGGGGTCCCCATCATTTCCTGCTGCCTGAACTGCTCAAGCTGCCTGTGCCACCATGAGACAGCAATGGTGACATCGTCCTCCATGAAGTCCTCACCTCAGGCTGAATGGGTGGGGCCCCCTAAACTTGGTCTTTCAGCCTCCTGAACTTTTCTTCATGAGACACTGAAACATGGAATGTTGCTAAGCATTTGCAACAGAAAATAGGCCAATTCATCTCTGATGTTATCTTCACAGAGTAATTCATCCTTTGTCTCATACAAATTAAGATGAATAAATCAAGGTCTCATACTATGCAAGTATGAGCCCGTTTTTCAATTTCTGAGCAGATTTTGATTTTGCTCTACTTGAGAATTCCATTGACAACTCCATGGTTACATTTTTTTGTAGCACCACTTTATAAATTAGTGTTAAATTGTAAAACACACGATAGATTTTTCTTTCATTTTGAATTTGAAATACAGGAAAGTTCTAGACACATAGAAAACATAATGAATTAATAGTTCTGCTAATAAATTCCACTGAATTAAATTCGAACTGACATCTTTTTTTAAAGTTTGCAAATGTGAAGGTTCAGTCAGTGGTGTTCATACTTCATTTGAAGTTTTTTTTAAAAAAACTAAATGCTCCCACAGCCCATGGACAGGAAGGTAGACTGTAAAACTAAAGAGCTGTTCTGATCGAACCCAGGGTCTGCACATGACTGCGACAGCTACCTCTGCCCCTCCCCGCTTGCACTTCCTCCTCAAGGTCTTTGGAGAAACCCGTAAACCCCCAGTTTCTCAGGACACCTCGATGCTGGCACAGTAAACCTGAACTATCCCTCCGAAGTGAACATCTTTGTGGCTTCTCCATCAACTAAAGTTTTAGTAGTCTTTTGGTTGGGTATTTTAGGAAGGAAAAAATATAAATAATTAGAATAATGAGACAATTAGAGCATTAAAAACCATAAAACCCTAAAAGACAAACTTCTAGATGACAGAAAAGGAAGGAAACAAAAACGAAATAACTAGAAAATCATCTTATTCAGTCCGTGAGACTTTAAATGCCAAGAAAATGTCCAGCTGCACCCTCAAGAAAAATCCACTGGTTATAGTTCAGCATAGCTACAAGTCGCTGCTCATGATCTGGGCCAGCAGACGGTGTGCACATTTGTTTTCTTTAGGATCTGACAGGCTTCCCTGCATCGGGGTCGGTGCCCTTTGCGCTGACTGTGCGTGGGGCTGGGGTTTCGCTAAGCGTTCGTCTGCGTGGGCTCAGAATGCACGCGGAAAGGGCCGCGCAGGCCTGGACTGTAGGAAGACTTTGTTGTTGGTTAAGACTGCAGTTCCCTCTCTCACAACCTGATGTACTTTTCTGAGTTCCTAAGTGCTTTCTTAAAAGACTCACCTAGGGGCCGGGAAGATAGCATAGGAAATAAGTGCTTGCCTGGCAAGCTCAAGGTCCTGAGTTCAATCCCTGGTACCATTAAAAAATAAATAGGCCTCACCTAATCCTAAAATACCAGATTTGCGCTTGGAAGTCATAAGTGAAAGCACATGAGCTAAAGATGAATTTAACTACCTGATAAAGCAAAGTTCCGCTGAACTTGCTCAAGCACATCTAAAATGCGGATTGTCTTTTCTATTTCAGTATGAAACATAATCACTAAATACATTCATCGCCTTTATTGATATGTATATTCTGTGACTTTTTCTGTGTGTGTGTGAAACTGGGATTGGAACTCAGGCCCTTGTGCTTGCCAAGGAAGCGTTTATTCTACTGAGCCATCTCCCCAGCCCCCTGCAATTTAAATAAGAGTAAAAGGAACTTTATCTTACTGTCACCTCTCTTGATTAATTACATTTTAGAGCTATATATTCTCAATTATTTAAATAGACTGGAAAATGTTACAAACATTTTGTAATAAAGTTAAAACTGTGAAAAATTTCAAATTATTTCTCAATTGAGTGCACAAAGCTTCTCAAATATCTAGAGATGCTTTGATGTTCCGACTTCAAAATTCACATTATATATCTTCCAGCATTTAAAACCTTTTTGACTTAAATCTATATTTATTGTTAAAGAGAAAAAAAGGCATGACAACATGTGGCCCAGTGTCTTGAACACGAATTAAACATCTCTGTAAAAGTCAGGTTGTAATTGCCAGTACACATCAAAAGTCCAGAGCCAGCCAGATGGAAAATAACACGCCCAGCCCTTTAATTGGGGTGACAGTGCATCTAGGTCCGCTTGCTTCTGCATCTTTAGGCACATTAGTATGAACGAAAGTACCGTTGGCGAGAAGAGTTAGGCCAAGAGAACGTTTTCCTGAGACATTAACTCCCTTTCATCTTCTGGAATACCTCGTCTGCAAATCTCGCTGCCATTGCAAATCAATCAAAAGTGCTGATAGCAGCAAGAGCGGGCTGCTCCCTCGTGAAGAGAACAACGCCCGACAGTGAGAAGCGCGGCTGCCCGCGGAAGGGGTGGGAGCACCTCGGGTCTCGGCCTGCCAGCCTCTGCCAGCTGCAAGGGCAGCAGCCAGCCCACATCTTCATTTTGCCGCACTCTTTACCAGAAGTGTTCAAGGCCACAGCAGTGAACTCAGCCGCGGGAGAAGCCGACGACCCGCGGTGAAGCCGTCCAGGAAATGTGCTCTGACCCTCCTGCTGGTCTTGTTGGAAGCGCAATAATTTCAGTAGGAAAATATGAATGAATGCCTTTTGGTAACAATTTCCACTGCTCGAGGGAAACTTCAGCAATGACTTTCTTTAATATTTTCTACCATTTTCAGTCTTTCCTGTGTGGCGCAGCTTTTAATAAACTCAACACATAAACAATTGGAAAGCTAGCGGCACACCCCAAAGGGTATAGGCCCTTCCCCCAAGGAAAATAATCCATAAGAACCTTCAAAATTATTAAAATATAACATTAAAGATGCATTATCCGTATCTGCCATTAACCAGCATCCCAGAACAAGGAGGTTGCACTCTTCTTGTAGAAGAGCCACCTACTAACTTTATTTAAGCTTAATTTTAGAGTTCTGGACCAAACTACAGATTTGTCTTCTTCAGAGCAAATTGTAAATAGAAGTCATTAGAAAATGACCTGTGTTTCGGGTCTGACCAGATGTCTTCTACTCTGGCTTGTGAGTTACAAGTTGGTCCTTTTCTTATCCAGGGAATTTATTTTTTCTGGAATCGGGGATTTGAACTCAGGTCCTTGCACTTGCCATGAAAACACTTATTCCACTGAGCCATCTTCCCAGCCCCTATCCCCCATGTTTGATTGTTTCATTCGTTGTAGAACAGCTATGTCTTAGTTACTTCCTTTGCTGCTGGGACAAAATAGCCAATACCCACAACTTAAGGACAGGTTTACTTTGACCCACAGTCTGCAGATGTCCCAGTCCATAGTCCACTGACTCCGCTGTGGGAGGCATGACAGAGGGGCATGACAGGAAAGACAGCCCATGGCAGGGTCAGCAGGAGGTGGAGAGAGGTAGGGGACAGCCCTAGTGACACACGTCCTCCACCAGGCTTCACCTTCCAAATTACGTTTGGCTCTAATTGTAAGTGGGCTAATGCATGGCGAGTACCATGCACCTCTGAGCCAATCACCCCCAAAGCCACATCTTTAATTGTAGGGGATTCGGAGGGGTCATCTGGATGTGATCCCTCCCAAGCTGTTCTGATCGCTGCAAGAAATGCCAGCGTCTGCGCACATTCAGGAGGCCTATCTTAAAATATCACGCAATTTCTAAAGCAAGTATGCTCCATCAACAGCTACTTACATTTGCACTTCCTGCTGAGCGAGGGGCTGTCATTACAGAAGTACATGTAGCGTGACTGTCTTCATGTCATAGGGGCCAAGCGCTGCCCATAAAATGCTACCCTTCCTGTTCCTAAGTATCACCATGGGTTTTATGAGACACTTTAACAGAATACCTGAAAAAAAAAGAAATTATTATTGAATTAATCCTCAGAATAACTCTTTAAGGCATATATAGATAGATGATATAGATATAGATATAGATAGATATAGATATATAGATATTCAGACAAGAAATTGGGAGCTAAAGATGCTTTCCTGGGTCACATCTAATTTTGGGGGGCCAAATGTAACTAACTTCTGAGCTTCCGTTTGGGCCGTGCGCAGCCTGAAGTGATCTGACGCCTTTACCCCGGACGTCATCTCAGTCCTGGCTCCCGCAGCAAGGCAGATGCTGCAGCACTGACGGCGCCCAGCACTTGCTTCCAACACTTGGAGGCCAGGCCTGAGGTCCTGGTGCCACACAGGTGGCTTCTGGTGGGACCGTTTTCCACATGGAGACCACCATCCTTTTGTCACCTCCTCCAGCAAAAGGAAAAGTACAGAGCGCTCTCTGGAGGGACTTTGGCCAGGGCACTAATCCAATTCATGAAGATAGAGCCTCCCAAAGCCCTCTTCTTAACAGGATCATGTCAGGGATAGGGTTCTTACAGAGATGTTCACGCACTGCCAGGAGTCATGGAGCAGAGCAAGCCCCAGACTGGAGATGACAGATGACAGTGCCATCAGCGCAACGCTGGGATCTGACATTGGAGATCAGTGAGGGTGCAGGGCCTGACAGAAGCTGGAGAGAAGACACCAGAGCACTGAACTTGGAGCCACTGCAATACTTAGAAGTTACAAGAATGGGAGATGAAGGGAGGAAGGATGGGGGCACCTGTGACACACTGAGGTCACATCTCCCTGTGAAAACCAGACCACCTCTGTAGTTGAGATGGCCCCAGCTACACATTTCTACTGTCTTTTTAAAAATTAACACCTGAGTTTTTCTTGTACTAAGGTAGATTATTTTTCAAGTATATAACAACACTGAAAATCCTTAAAATAGTTTTTAAATATAATCAGATTCTCATAGCCAAAGACTTAAGAGGCTTCCATTTTGATTAAACAGCATCATAGAGCACACACAAACTTTCTATGAGTACCTGGAAATTGGGATTTTTGTGCAGACCCCATGATAGCCTTCATCCTATTTCAATTCTAGCTGAATACCAGAGTCACTATTAGAAGGCAGCCAGACCTTTGCTCCCATGAGGGAGACAAGAGAGAAAAAACCTCTGAAATTATTTGTACAGAATTCACCAGGCCAGTGCTGGGAAGGGCTGTGTGCCCAGAGCGCAGACACCAACAGCCATCAGGCTATTGGCAGCGCAGCAAACTAGAAGCCTTTTGGCACAAACCCAAAGCCACTTTTGAAATGAAAAAGATTAACAGGGGGCCGGGGAGATGGTTCAGTGGAATAAGCACTTCCCTGGCAGGCACAAGGGCCTGAGTTCAGTCCCCAGTTCCACCAAAAAAAAGGAGAGAGAAAGAAAAAGATTAACAGAAGAATAATCAAAGTGTATGTTTTAAGTGTACATCCTAGAAAACCCCTCTAAATCCATTTCTTTGTTTCTTTAACTTTTAAAAAATTGACAGGAAGAGTTATTTCAACTAAATACCTGGTTTCTGTTACTTTTCTATATGATAAAAACATTTCATAATAAAAACAGAAGACAATTATGTTGACATGTATAAGAAGCAGTTTTGAAGAAATTAGAAAAGCTTTTTTTCCCTAAGGTTCTTTGTGCCCCAATATTTTTATAAAATATGTAGTATTTTTAAACCCTTTCTTTAATCTTGAGAAATTTTGGC
The DNA here is from genome assembly GCA_004027165.1 of Ctenomys sociabilis. Taxonomy (NCBI): domain Eukaryota; kingdom Metazoa; phylum Chordata; class Mammalia; order Rodentia; family Ctenomyidae; genus Ctenomys; species Ctenomys sociabilis. Next base: position 17,573 of record PVKA01027287.1, read on the forward strand.
AATAAATTTGAGACATTGTACTGTCTCCCTAGTGTAAGAAGCTGAAAGAATAAATAAGATCCAACATGTACAATAGATAATTGGAAGATGGGAAGAAAGACTTCAAAGGGAAAAAGAAACTGAGATGTAGGACAAAGAAGGAAGAAAAGAAGGAAGGCAAAAGTAAATATATGTACAAGATAGTTAAGATTGCAATATTATTAGTTTCTATTAGTTCACTGACAAGGAAGGTCTGGGCTTATATTACAAAATAATGATAACTTCTTCCATTCCTTATTTCTCTTACCTGTTTCATTTTCAGTTCCTCTTGCTAATATTGACAGAACTATACTGAATAGGAGGGTGACAGCAGACAACCTTGTCTTGTTCCAAATTTTACCAGAAAGCTTTCAGTTTTTGACCATTTAGTACAATGTTAGCTGCTGATTTGTCTTAGATGGCTTCTATCAGATTGAGATGAAGACCATCTAGTACCATTTTGCTGGTGTTCAGTCATGAATGCATTTGAACCTTGCCGAATGCTTTTTAAGCATCTATTGAGATGGTCATACAGTTTTTGTCCTGGCTCTGTTAATATGATGTGTTATGTTTTGTGAATTGCATGTATTGAACCATCCTTCCATTCCTAGGATGAATTCTCGTTGGTCAAGGTGTATAATCTTCTTGATGATTTGCTGTAGTTTGTTTCCCTGTATTTCACTCAGGATTTTGACATCTATGTTTATTAGGGAAACTGGTCTCTGTAGTTCTCCTTCTTAGTTGGGTCCTTCTGTGGTTTTAGTATGAGAGTAACACTTGCTTCTAGGAGTGACTTTGGGAGGGTTGCTTCCTTTTCAATTTCACTAAAAAGTTTGAGAAGTAGTGGCATTAAATCTTCTATAGTTGTTTTATAGAGGCTGGGGAGATAGCTCAGCGGTCTACACACTTGCCTGCTAAGTGCAAGGACCTAAGTTTGATCCCCAGTACCACACGCCATGCTGACCTCCAGGTACTGGATTGGCTACTGAAACAAGATGTGGTGACATGTGCCTGTAATCCCATGCTTGGCAGACTGAGACAGAAGCATTATTACACGTCTGAGCTACATAATGAGACCCTGTACCACGTACATACATACATACATACCTACACAAATGTCTTGTAGAATTCAGCAGTAAATCTTTCAAGACTGAGCTTTTCTTTATTGGAAGGTTCCCCTCCCTACTGTCGGGAAAGTGTGGACTGGTTCAACCACTTTGGAAGTCAGCATAGACAGTGTTCAAAAAACTAGGACTGGAAGTTCCATTTGCCCACCTCTTCCCTTCTTGATATCTTCCAGAAAGAATTCACAGCATTGTACTACAGCTACTTCTGCACACCCGTGTTTATGGCGCACAGCTTGTAATAGCTAAATATTGGAAAGAGCTTAAATGTCCATCAGCCAATGGGTAGATAACAAAGATGTGGTGTTTTATACATAAAGGAGTACTGCTCTGCCATAAAGAAGGGTAAGCTTGAGGCATTTCAAGCTAACTGGATGCGCCTTGAGACTACTCCCTGCAGTGAAATAAGTTGGACACACATGTGTAAATACTGCATTGTTTCTCTAGTGCGAGAAAGCCAAAGTGTAACTAAGGACCAGAATATATAATAGATATTCTGAAACAGGAAGAAAATGTTCAAATGGGAGAGGGAACTAGGGAGGCAGAGAGGGAAGAAAGGTAAAGAAAAAAATGGAAACAAAACTTTTGTAAATAAGGAGAGGGAGAAGGGTTTAGAGAGGATAGGAAAATGGAGGAAATGAATCAGTCTATATCATGCACAGGCACAAATTCCTTATGATGAAGATGATCATTGTGTATATATACAATATACCAAGAAACTAAATGAATGAATAAATACCTAAAAAGTTAATTTGTCCAAAATAAACAAAAAATTAACAACTTCTGTCTTAAGGTGTCTGATTTCCCCAATATTCCCAGGATCAAGTATGAATCTTGTTTCTCTATTTCTCTAGTTTAAATATTGAGACAAGGTCTTACTAAGCACTAAGTTGCCCAGGCTGGAGTTGAATTTGCAGTCCTCCTGCCTCAGCCTCCGGAGTTCTGAGATTACAGATGATATTGTCACCCCCAGCTTCTAGTACTCTTTTGTAAAAACACTTTTTAGAGTATAACTATGTGTACAAACTGTTCTTTTAAAAAATTGTGTGTCCTTTTGTCATCTATTGAGGGAAATTATGTCATGAAAACAGATGGGGGAAACTCATTAAAAATTTTTAAGACATTCCAATACTGCATAACAGAATATGCAAAGCCCCACACAGGGTCTTGCTTTCTATTTAGGGTAGCAATGAACAAATCTGTGAATTATGTGAGACAGATTAATGCCTAAGCACGGAAATGAAGCACGTGGTTACTGAACGCTGAGAAGGATGTGCAGATTTAAGCGGGAATGGTTTGGTCAGGGAAAGACTCCCTGTGGTGACGTGCCAGCCCCCACAGGGAAAGGGAAGCAAAACATGTGTGTGAGGAGACCAGGGAGCGAAATTCCAGGAAAAGAAGCAGCCGCTATGAAGAGACGGTTTGAGGAACAGAGAGGTGGCCACCACAGCTGGAGCAGAGGGCGTAAGGAAAGACTGGTGCAGGGCAGTTTCGCAGAGCAATGGGATTAGAACTGGAGGATCCTTCTGGAACATTCCAGAATTAATTTTTACTCATAGGAAGTAGGGAGGCTTGAGAAGATTCTGCCTAAGCAGCAATCAGATCTGAGGGGCTTCTGACCATTATGCTGAGTGCAGCTGTGGAGTGCCTGGGTGGAAGTAGGTGCTCAGGATGGGCTGAGGACAGCAGAGCTGGCAGGGAGGCCAGGCCATATGTCCCCTGCATGTGGAGATGACTGGACTGCACAGCAGAGGTGTGGTGGGGTATGGTGGGAGAGAGGGAAGCAGGGAACTTCTGAAGGGGCCGAGGAGGCCGTGGGTAGGACAGTGGGAGAGGAGGCCTGTTTATTGGTGGTCGTGTTAACTTTCTGATCTTCTCAGCATTCACAGGCGGTTGAAGGACTCTGGTTCAGGTATGAGAGGTTGGTAAAAGAAGTAGAGTCAAAATAGAACCTCGAACTAAGCCCAAGAGTGTCCAAGCTTGGGGGGTCTGAGGAAAGGCCAGGAGACATTTCCGGAAATTCCATGGGTCTCTCCAGATGAGCCTATTCTTTCCCCCTCCACTATCTATTCTCGTGCTTGGACTTCTCACCCTGGTTCTCAGTGGCTCTAGTCATATTGTCTTCCAGGTCTTTTTCATAAAAGTGAAAGAGCTGGGTGCTCCCCCCCCACACACACACACACAATGTGCACTCACGGCTTGGCCCAGTGTGCCAAGCACAGGCCCATCATCTGTTTCCATGTCTCCTCTCTCAGGATGTTAGGCCACGTGTCCATGGGACACGCACCCAGGATGGAAGTGGTCTTCCAGGTCAGAGCATGCCTGGAGCCCAGGTAGAAATATCCTGCATTCCTCCATAGCTTGTTGTTATTTAGTTTCACCCATTAACATAAACCATTTTGAGAATCCAGATTGGAATAGAAGAACTTAGTTCAGGCCACTCTCTTCTGGAACATTCAAGGAGAGACCTACAGCCTTTCCTTTCTTTTTAATAGCAAACTTACTTATTACTAAAGACTTGGCTGTTAAAAATAAAGGGAGCAACATGAAATACATACCCATTCTTTTTAATTTTTTATTTTAAAGAGAATTAGAATGACAATAAAACAATATAGAAGTTCAAAGCAAAATGATAAGAAACCAACAGTGGCCATTATATTGCATAACTTTATCCTGAAGTCCAGCCCAGCATCACCGCACCCTACACGTCTGGGAGGCAGCAGGAGGTAGCTGTGGGTGGTGGCAGCCAGAAGGGGTGTGAGGGATTTTCAACTTCTTCCTTTTTATATCTCCATATGTGCTTTTCTGCAGTGAAAATAAACAGGAATAATAGAAAGAGAAAGCAAAAGTGGGCTTGTGTCCTCTGAAAGTAAGGTACCACTTAGTTCAGAATTAATGATAAACGTCAGTGCTTTATGCGGCATACAACATATCCTATTTAAAAGAAAACATCTTTCTGCTTGTATCTCAGTTGGAAACAGCGCAGGGCCTCTCCTGGGGCTCCCAGTGCTCACTGGGGCATGCTGGGGAGGCCAATGCCAGCTGCCAACCTCTATGCTTTGCTGTCTGAGTTATGAGTTATGCGCCAAGCATTTCAGCACAGCACCACGTATCCTAGCAAAAACGGGCCATTTCTCCATGATCTGAATCCTTCCTTCATATGCCACAAACTTGTGAATACTAAAAAAAAAAAAAAAGAAATACAAGGGAATGGCATGTTTTAATTTGCTTCTGGACTGCAGCCATATTTTCATAGAAACAAATCTTCATTCCATTTTTAAAGTATCTGAAGAAATGTATTAGATTGAAAGGTGGAAATAGAGAAGGCGGTTCTACGAATGCGTTTGAGAAGTTCTTCCTGGTGAATACATAATTCTGTGCAAAGCTGAAGGTCCTGCATCACTGCCAGATCTTTGATGTCAAGAAAATGACTCCAACAAAGGCAGCTGTATGAAGTTCTCTCTTTTTGAAAATGTTGAATGTTGAAGGCCCCTCTCCTCAGGGTACTGGGCCTTAAATCCATTTTCACATTTACGTTTTACTACTAAATTTTTTAAATTGACAAATAGTTGTATATGAAGACTGTGTAACACTTTAGCCACATGTTCACATTTTATTTTATTTTTAATGTATTAGTGCAATGTCTATAGGGTCTCACTACGTAGATCGGACTCATAGCGACCCTCCTGTTTTCAGCCTCCCAAACCCTGGGATTACCCGCACGCATCACCTCACCCAGTCTCAATTGCAATCTCAGCGCCTTAGAGTGGGGCAGACACAGCACACCAGGGATCAAACCCCTAGCCCATGTGTCTGCTCAAGCAGGCGCTGTAATCCACTGAGCTATCTGGCCAGCCCTTCTGGTTCACATTTTAAAATAATTAAATCTAAATGACATAGCAATCATCTCACATTCTTGGCAATTTCTTTTGTAGAGATAACATTTGCAAATAATATTTAGGCAAGTCTGAAATATACCACATATGATTATTGATTACAGTTGTCATTCTGTTTTTGCTCTTCAGATTGATTGGTTGATTGGTTGATTGAAGACAAAGTCTAGCTCCACGTCACTCTGAGCCTCCTGCCCCAGCCCTAGGTGCTGGGGTGACAGACACGCACCGGGCACCAGCGCACTGCTCTGTGGGACAGGTCATTGAGCCGTCCCCTTCCTTTGTAGTTGTTGCCTTGTGCTCCCTCAGCCACACCTCTCCTCTCCCTGTCCAGCCCTATGTTCGCCTCTAGGAATTACCATTCTAGTCTCTACTTTTAGATACTTGACTTCTTAGACTCCACAGCCAAGTGAGAATATGTGATATTTGTTTTTCTGTGTCTGTCTTCTTTCACAGAGTAAATGCTCTGGGTTCATGTTGCTACAAATGACAAAACCCTTCCTTTTTGAAGGTTGCATAGTATTTCACCATATTTATTCAGGCACCTGTTGTGTCCACAAATCAGCTATCAAGGAAGTAAAGAAAAGAGAACTTTATAGGTCATGGGTGGTGGAATTGTAAACTGACACAGCTATCATAGAAACTAGTAAAGAGATTCCTTTAAAAATAAAACAAACCGGCTTTACGACCTGGGAAGCCTACATTTGGTTATATACTCACAGAGACTAAAATCAACAAGAGAAACAGACACTGACACAGTGATATTTATTGTCCTGAAATCATAATCTATTTTGTTTCACACTAGCCAGAATGAAAATTCAAACAGGAACCGGGGAAATGGAACAGTAGAAAAAGTGCTTTCCTGTGAAGCGCAAGGTCCTGAGTTCAATCCCCAGTTCTGCAAAAAAGAAGGAGGAGGAGGAGGAAGAGGAGGAGGGAAGAGAAGGAAGGAAGGAAGGAAGGAAGGAAGGAAGGAAGGAAGGAAGGAAGGAAGGAAGGAAAAGAAAGAAAGAAAGAAAGAAAGAAAGAAAGAAAGAAAGAAAGAAAGAAAGAAAGAAAGAAAGAAAGAAAGAAAATTCAAAATCTGAATAATAAGCCAAATAAATTGCAAACTGAATTTTCCAGTTGCTAGACTGAGAAATGAGAACTCCTTTCTGGATGAGGAAATGGGAGGAGGAGGAAGAGTTTTCGGAGGCATTTGACACAGGCCAAGGGAGGTGCAAAGCAGAGGCGACTTGTAGGGCGTCGGTCCCCAGCCCTCGGGCCTCCCTCCTTCTCATTGCAGAGAAATGTCCGAGGCCCTAGAGGAGCGCGCCAGATCGCTTTATGGCACCCAAAGAGGCTTCAGCGCCCCGCGTGTGTCGTGGACGTCGCTAGGCCTGCAGCCCGCACTGGTTCCTCTCTGCAGGCTCAGAAAGGGGGTTTGAAAGTCGGCCTTGGGCTCTGTTGGCAAATGCAGACTCTGCTGTCTGCAAAAGGCGCTTTCCCGCTGGGAGCTGTCCTGCTAGATGCGCGTAAAGTCTAGAAAACTAAGGCAGATGGCCTCCCTTCTCCGAGATCTTTTTCATGGACTTGGAACATTTGGAAGCGCTGCAGATGGAAAGAAGGCGGTGCGGCGGAAGGCGCCCGCCAGAGCTGTGTTCTCGGCAGGCCAGGGATGTTTACGACTACAGCGGAGCGGAAGACCTGCACACACATTCCTGTCTTCTCTTGGTTCTCCTGAGGATTAAGGAAGGATTAGTACAGGAAAATCTTCTGGAATTTCTGAAAAAGTAACGCACACACAAGTTTCCAATTAGACGCAAACCGTTGCTCATCTGCTCCTAGGCTTGCTTTCCGTTGGAATCCTAATTGCAAACAGGGCTTTCCAGGGAGGCTAAGGTAACCCTGCAATTAGGGATTGTGTAAAGGGGGGAGGGGGAGTGTTTCCACTTTCCCCACTTACGCAGGACATTCTGGGAAACAGATGTGACATGCCCGGGCAGTAAGGGGGTGGCCAGTGTATCAGAAGTGAGTTTTGAAAAGTTCCTCATAAAAAGATTGCTTTGTTTCCACAACAAATAAAATTATCCTTAGGTATTAGTAATATTTTTGTCCCATTAAACAACGAAGAAAGCAAATGTTTCTACCCAGCTTTTGATGGACAGCTTTTTTGTTCTTCTGTGAATGCTTTCAAGAAGAAAAGTATTTGGTATGGGATAAAAGACTTCTTTTTTTTTTTTTTTTTTTTTTTTTTTTTTTTTTTTGCGGAACTGGGGACTGAACTCAGGGCCTTGCCTTTGCCTAAAAGACTTCTTTAATTATACCACTTAAGAAACTTCTGTTTTTTCATTTGACTTAAATTTGGAGAAAAATAACTACTAGTCAACAAATGCTATAAGAGGTGAATTAGAGGGAAGAATTTGCATCTTCTTGGAGTCTTTCTTAGTACGTCTAAGATTCAGTAATGACACTTACATTGTGGGCCCACGTAGAGCAGGCAGGAGGAATAGATCGCGCTTTCCCAGACTCCAGGAAGCTGGTGCAAAGCGAGACTTGGTACCTTGAAAAGGTCACAGCAAGCCCTTCCTGCCAGGGCATTCTTCCGAGCACTGCCTGCATCCCACTGCGTGAGGCGAGCATGACATGATGACTCTTGGGCTCAAGTTATATTTATGGAAACAATTAATAGACCTGACCTCAGTGCCCACAAGTAAAGGAAATTGCTTTCTGCTCACCAAATATGGTCCTGGCTAGGTGGGTGTGCTACTGACTTTACTCATAGACACATCCCAAAATACTGCCACTTCCGTGGAGCACAAGCTGCTACCCTCTTTAATTATATGTTTGGATGGCATGGAGCAGCTGGACTCCGACTTGAACTGGATGACCTCCCCTTGGAAGGGTGGCCCACAGCCCTGCTGGTGGAGCTTGAGGTCCTTGTGTGGTTGCTTTGCTGGGCACTGTCAAGGAGTACATCTCCTCCTTTATAGCCATCCCCTTTAACCAAGAGGAGAAGAAGAAGGAGACAAGGTTGTGAGGAGGACATTGCAAGGTAATTTTATCATTGGAAATTCTCCACGTCCCAATAATGAATAGTCCTGATAATGACAAGAGAAGCAAGACAGCTTCCCAGAGACAGAAAACACATGAATCAGGGCTGGGGAGGTAGCTCGGTGGTCTAAGCACCCACCTGGCAAGCACAGGATCCCCGCTGGATCTCTAGTACAGCACACTGTGCCAGTCCCAGTACCCTGGGAGCACTAAGCCAGCCACTGAAACTGGGCATGTTGGTGCACGCCTGTGATCCCATTGCTGGGGAGGCTGAGACAGGAGGATCGCTGGGACGAGTCTGAGCTGTGGAGCAAGACTCAGTATCAAATAAATAAATAAATAAGAAAAACATGAATCAGGTTGTCCAACTGATGTCATCCTATTCAAAGCTGTGCTTTACATAAAAATTTAACTTGTGTGAGTTGAGTTCAAATAATATGCACCTGCACCCTTTTGTAATAAATTACATCATGGTCCATGCTTCTTTAAATGTTGTGCCAATGTAAGTGAATCTCAAAGCAATGCAGTAGAAAATCAGTTATCCAATCGAAAGTCATTACTGTGTCACAGAGCTGTCTGCCATATGAAGTGGATGAAGAGCTGCTATGTTTTTCCAAAAGCAGTTTCAACCCAGCTTCCCTTAGTGGTTTTGAAAACACAAACAGAGCAAGCTGAGGTCCTGAGCTGCGTCCAGCTGTACTCCCCCAGGTGGATTTAAGTTAGTGCTGCGAGGTCCAAATCGTTAAAGAGCTGGCAGCCACAACACTGCAGTCTGTAGCGCATTCCACAATTCCAAAAGGGAGAAGCATGGCTTTTCTTGTTGTTCTTTCTCTCCTTTTGCTTTTCCTGACAGCGTCCCCTGGCTTTTCAGATTTTTGGTTAAGATCAAGCGTAGGAGGTCGACTCCTTCACTAATATTTCAGAATTTTATGAGTAGAAGGGACCCTGCTCCAGCCTTTCATTTGTTAGATAATGAAGCTGCACAGCAGACAGGTTGCTTGATGTGTCCAATGGTCCACAATTAATGTGCAGAGCGAGAGGGCCAGGAGCTTCCCCTTTCTGGGCTTGTTGTCAGAAGTTTGTAATGGGAGACTTTGTATAGTTGCTATTTGAATTCCTGATATGCTTAGTTTTTATCTCCATGATTCTTTTCCCAATAACTATGATAAAAGTCATCTCAGAGTTCTCTGAAGAAAGTAAAGGCAGCCCATGGACCCTGGAGCCATTTGCAGGAAAGTGGCAGGTATGCAGACAAGTGCGTGAGTAGGAGTGGGAGACAGGATCACACCTTGGTCATATTTTCCCTTAATAGTGATGGTCTGCATTTTCTTCTGTTCTTAGAATATATTTTCTCCATTTAAAAATAACAATGACAGCCCTTGCTTACCTCCATGATTGTTATGAAGTCTGAATTCAATAACAGAAGCGTAACTTTACAAACCATAAACAACCCCAGGACAGGTTGCTGTTGTCGCGAAGTGCCCCTCAGATGTCTGAGAACTTCCACAGGATCCTCAGCCAGTGAGAGACAGCAACCCGCACTGGGTGTGCACCTGTGCACGTAAGGCTGTTGGCTAGAAGTGGCAGACTGGATCCCAAGTGTTCCCTTCCAACCCAGAAACGTCAAGAGTCACAGCCACTAACACACACTTTGAAAGCCCTGGAGGCAGCAGAGCTGTCCAAATGGAGGCGACAGGCAGGTCCTCCTGGGTCAGAGGGTGGGGTTGAGCTGAGCCCCACCCATCGCTGGGTCCCTTAGCAGGGGAGGCGCGATGGTCATCCAGACTTTTGTTACTTAAGAGAAAAATATATGGTGTGCATCTGCTTTGGCTTGCATGCATTGCTACGCAGGAAATGTTTATCTAATGTCTTACTATTTGTATTTTATATTCTTTAGCATGTACATTATACAAAAACTAAAAATATTTAGTGTTCAAAATCCCCTGAGAATAACTTGCAGTTGTTAGTGTACACAGAATTTTATAATTTTACCTTGTATAATTTCATATTATGGAGCTATTTTGAAAATCTGGCATGAGATTTAGAGCCAGTTTATCTGTCCCAGATGACTTCTTCTTGGACGGACTGGCAAACTATGTTAGCAAGGAAAATAAAATTTTAAAAAGAAGGAATGATGTAACGAAGGAAAAAGAAAGAAAGGATAAATTTAAAACAAAGCATTCATTAATTGCTAATTTGTTCATGCTTGTAAATAATATTAAATTAGAAGTGTATGCTTTCAAGGTTAAAAAAGCTTTCTGCATACAAACCTTTCTCCTATTCATCTCTTAAACTATTTTATATCCAATAAAGCACAAGTTATTTATAAAATTTCATAAACTTGCAATACAAAGTAACTGTGCCTAATCTACCTAATTCCTTCCATCTTGCTGCCCTAGAACAGAAGCCAACAAAGTGCTGCCTGTGGCCTCATCCCTCCTGCACCTGTTATTGATAAGTGATGCTTTATTGGCGTGTGGCTACACTCCCTTCTTTGCCTGCTGCCCCTGACTGGCCCTCACCTGGCAGAACTTGGAAGCTGTGACACAGATGGCAAGACACGTAAGTCCTAAAGTAGCCTTTCCCTGAGGTTCCTCCGGCAAAGCTCGGTAACACCTGCTTCAGAGGGACACTGCAGCTTGGGCTTGCGCAGCGCCTTCTTCCCTGGCTCTCTCATAGAAGATGCTGGGGAGATGAAGTTGAACAGTAAGAGGTGGGAGCCCCTCCATGCACCTCCCCTGCAGTGCTGCAGGGTCCCTTGGGGGTTAGAGTGATAGTCTCATCCCAAAGCCACAGTAGAACCTAGATACTGAGTCACCAGCTTATTGCATCTAAATGGAAATTATGTCAGCCCCTCTTCTCCTCCCCAGCCCTTTCCATCTTGAGTTAATCCTCAGCACAAATGGTCAGTGTCTCTCCTTCCTGTCCATGATTTAGCAGTGTCATTCACTGTTTAGTGTTTTGCTCAAAATCTTTTCCTAAAATGGATACAAATTTTTCACCTCTATTTCTTTTTGCATGTGCAAGTCGCTGTGTCCCTAAGCCGTCCTCGATACACATTCTCCTGCCGAATGTCTGTGCACCTTGATGCCCGTGTGTCTGCTGCCCTGCAGTGCCCACACGCTTGGGTGACCAAGCCTTTAGACACTTTGAACTCAAGCCAGCCTTGGCCATTCTGACCACCAGTTATTACTTTCAAGTGAGCACACTGCAGTGATCACAGTTAGCCACAGGCCAGCTTCTGTCTCACAAGCAAAGCCAAGCTCTGCCCAGTAGTTGAGCAAGCAAGAAAACAGTGAGATGGGTTCCAGTAAAAGCACCAGGACCGAGCAAACTGTTCCACTTAGCTGCCTGTCTGCCCGTGGACTTAGGCGAAGAGTGATGAGCTTCCCATCTGAACTCCGGTATTCTAGGTTCACTAGTTGGATTCACTTAGCCTGCACTGTGACAGTAACTGCCTTCATTTGTGTAGTTCCAGATTTCTATTAGCTTTGGTCTTTAAGGGCAGAATGACTGGTGACAGCAAGTTAAGTGTGGAACTGTAGAAAATCCACAAACTTCTCTTGTGCTTTTCCAACTCATTGGTCATCATATAATTTAAATAATAAAATACAATCAGCACATTGCTTCCTTAGCGCTAATTTAATTTTCATTTGCACTAGAAACACATATAATATTTTTGGTAGAAGTTCAGAGTTCTCCCTGTCTTACAAATCTGCACACACTGGTGCATTGTCTGCAGCCAGGAAGAGCTCTGTGCCTTGGTGGTTTTGACGCATTCACTGGCCTCTCTAGAGAGCAGAGCCCACTGTGTCCCTGCTGCTGTTCATCTTCAGAGAAGCCAGGAACAGAACTCCATTAACTCCGTAGCCAGCAGTCTCCAAGATAGCTAAGCTTTCCTTTCCTAAACTCACTTGCACTGATATGAGCCAACGCTGACCCTCAATGTGTAACCATCAAAGCGAAACAAAATGAGATCATTTTCCTTATTTCCACAGGAGAGAAAAACTGAAATAGAGATTACAAAGCGAGTGAACCTGTGTGATGAAAGAAAATTCTAGGACCAATGAGGCAGCTCAGCAGACTACATGCCAAGCACAGCAACCAAGGTTCACTCGCCGGCACCACGTGCTGTGCTGCCCCACCCCCAGATGCACTGGGTGAACCGGCTGCAGAGTTGGGCTCGATGGTGCACGCCTGTAATTCCAGCGCTGGGGAGGCTGAAAACAGGAGGATCGCTGTAAGTCCGAGCTGCGAAGTGAGACCATGTACCAAATACATTTTAAAGAAAGAAAAACAAAAAGTATGCTTCAGTGAGATTCACGCGCGACTTCAGTAGAGGCAGAGGGTATAGACTCCAGCAGAGTAACTTTGACTGAGAGCCTCAGAATCGGCAAATGCAAAGGTTAATTCATTATTAAACAAATGGTAATTTTAAAGTCCGCACTACTGAAAAAGTTCTCTTTAGCATGCGCGGCTGCAGTGTTTGTTCATTTTACTTATGGGTTTCGCTTCTCCAACAGGATGACAACTGCATGATAAATTCCAGAGCTATCGGGGACTTCTTTGGTTGACAAGTGACACCAGTATACCTTTCCAAAGACAAACAGGAAGGTGATCAATCACAAAGAAGAAACGCAATTCCTCATGCTGGGGGTGCTGAAGACCGACCGCTTTCCTGGGGAAGAACGTGGGAAGAAACTGTACCACCGCCTTCAGGATTCACTCTGTCCCCACCGACGGGAAGGCAGGAGGACTGCAGAACTATTTCCGCAGCAGGCCACTTCTGTTTCCGAATGCAAAAGGAGAGTAAGATGCCCAAAAGGAACAGCAAGGAAAGTAACAGGGGTCTGATGTAAGCTGCCCGAGTCTACATGAAGCAGTAAAGAAAAAAGCGCTTTTCACCCTTCAGGTTCTCTATTTCAGTCTTTCCCTCGTGTGGAAACAAGGAAAACATTCTCATTCTGTGTTTCACTTTGATAATTAAACATTGAGGCTCAAAGTTGGCTCATTTATGAATGCAAGTAAGTTAAAAAAAAAAAAA
>PVKA01027288.1:7898-30802 GCA_004027165.1 Ctenomys sociabilis
CTGAAACTAGTGATTGAGCTTAAGGCCATCACACTAAAGCTACATACCCAGCCCTTTTAAAAAATTTCTTGTTTCTTTTTTTTGCAGAACCAGGGATTGAACTCAGGCCCTTGTGCTTCCCAGGGAAGTGCTTATACTACTGAGCCATCTCCCCAGCCCCTCTTGTTTCATTTTGAAACAGGGTTTTACTAAGTCACTAAGTTGCCCATGTTTATCTTAAACCTGTAATCCTCTTGTCTCTTACTCCCACAATGCTAGAATTATAGGTCTATGCCACCTCTCCTGGATTTAGGCCTCTCTTATCAATAGCTTTCAGGTAGAAGTTAAAAGTATATATTCTGTTGTCACACTTCCTGGGTCTATATCCCATTTACTATTCAGGTTTTTTTTTTTTGGCAGAACCAGGAATTGAACTCAGGCTCTTGTGCTTGCCAGGGAAGCACTTATCCCACTGAGCCATCTCCCTGGCCCCTACTATTCAGTTTCTTTGCTTTATGAATTTAAGGAAGTAAGTTAACCTCTCTGTGCCTCAGTTTTCTCATATGTAGATGATGGTCATAGGGTCATTGTGGGAATTAATAAGTTAATGCATATTAAATTCTTAAAATCTGGGACCAAAATACTCTAGAAATATTAATCATGAGACATCTTAATTACTGCTATGAAATTTAATAGATCCAAAAGTATTTCCAGAGTAAAACATATTGCAGGAATGGTCAGTGCCCTTGGCAATCACTGGCCCTTTGAGACAGATGAAGTCTTTGCCTAGTAACCATTCCATGATGTTCCATATATATATGTGTGTGTATGTGTGTGTGTGTGTGTGTGTGTGTGTGTGTATTTGGGTCTCAAGGTGTCACTATGCAACTTAGACTTGTGGTGATCCTCTGCTTTCAGCTGCCTCAGCGCTGGAATTACAGGCATGCATCACTACAACCACACTCTGGCTGGCTTAGCCTGCCATGGGGGCGGGGCTGGTGCAGCATGTGATGCCAGGGATCGAACTGCAGTTGGAGTCCCTGCACTTGCATAAGCTTGCCTGAGCAGATACTTTAGTCTGCTGAGCTATTTCACCGGTCCTGTTAACCATATCTTATTGTGATTGTATTTACTTTCAAAAAATGAAAGAGCTCTTTGGAGCTAGGTAAAGACTTAATAGAGTGTTTGGCTTTCTGGGGCCTTGGCCTTTTGGGCCTTGAGAAGTTGTGTTGTCAAGTGGGTGATCAGACAAGTAAGAGCACAGGGCTGGACAGGATTTTTTTTGTGTGTAGAAATGGATGAGCATTCTTAAAATTTATATACAAAATGCAAAAGACCTAGGAGAGGGCCAGTCAAATAGCTCAGCGGATTAAAGTGCCTTTAGGAGGTGCTGGGGCCGGGGGTTCTATCTCCAAGCCTGCCATGCTGGCCCCGCCCCATGGGCCATGCTGAGACAGCAGTTGAGACTGGGTGTGATGGTGCATGCCTGTAATCCCAACTCTTAGGAGGCGTAAACAAGAGAATCACCAGGAGTCTGATCTAGTAGTGAGACCCTGAATGCCCTGTAGACCTTCCTCTAATATACAAAAAACCTCAAACAAACAAATAAAAAAAAAATCTAGGAGAGCCCAAATAATTTTTTAAAAGAGATGAAAGTTAAGATTTCCATTTTTCAACTTCAAGACATACTGTATAGTTGGAGCAAGACAATGTGATACTGGACTAATAATAGACATATACATTAGCTAAATAGAACTGAAAGTCCCAAAATAAATCTTTATATTTTTGTTCAATTGATTTTTGACAGAGATGCCAAGACAATTTATTGGAGAAAGGATAACATTTCTAATAAAAGATGCTGAGAAAATTGGATCATCACATGAACCTAGATATTTATCTCACACCAGGCATAAAACTGAACTCAAAATGGACTCTACACTTAGCTAGAAGTCCTGAAGCAATAAACTTCTTAGAAGAGCATGTGGGAGAAAACCTTTGCAGCTTCAGGTTAGGCAAAGAATTCTTAGGTGTACAGAAGTACAGTTCACAAAAGAAGAAAAATTAATTTGACCTCAAAATAAGAAAGGTTCTATTTCAAAATTAAAAGAAAAGGGGCTGGGGAGTTGGCTCAGTAGAATAAGCACTTCCCTGGCAAGTGCAAGGGCCTGAGTTCAATCCCCAGTGCCGCAAAAATAAAAAAAAGTAAAAGAATGAAATAACAAACAGCCAACTGAGGGTGAATTTTTGTAAAAAGTATCTCTGATAAACATGAGACATCTTTGTTTTTTTTTTTTTTTCTTTTGTTTTGTATTGTAGGGAAGGGTCTACAGGGTGTTCAGGGTCTCATTACTAGATTGGACCCATAGTGATCTACCTGTTTACAGCCTCCCAAGAGCTGGGATTACAGGCACACACCACCATGCCCAGTCTTAAAGTTGTTTTTTTTTTTTTTTTTCAGAACCAGATATTGAAGTCAGGCCCTTGTGCTTGCCAGGGAAGTGCTTATCCTACTAAGCCATCTCCCTGGCCCCACAAGGCATCTTTAGAACATGTATCCAGGATACATGTTAATGCACCTTGATATAAACAGGCAAGAAAACATTTTAGAATGTGAAAAACATATTTAGATAGAATTTCATCCCCCAAAAAGATATTTGGATGCCTAACAAGCCTCTGTAAAGACAATGTCAGTATGAGGGAAATGTATATTAAGCCAAAATAAAATAACCCTTATCATGCCTACTTAAATGGTTATACTGAAAAAGGCAGAAAACAAATATTGAGAAGGATGTAGAAAATTGAGAGCCTTGAAACATGCTGGTAGGAATGTAAAACAGTACAGCCACTTTGGAAACTAATTTGGAAGTCTCATAAAAGTTAACTATACACGCACCATAAGAACCAGCAATTCCACTCGTAGGTATTTAGAAAGGGAAAATAAAAACATATGCTTGCTTGTGGTGTCGAGTTCAAGCACCTAAGTTAGTTGAATGACAATGGAGTGCCCACCTTTGACAGGTGTAGACAAAGGAAGGGGTATAGAAAGAAAAAATCATTATGTGTGTGTATAGACAAGTACAGTTGGGATAGATAATGCTGTGCTTCTACATAATCCCATGAGAGGCAAGATCTGCACTAATGGTGGTTGGACAGGATATTATGTCGGCTTCTAGTACTATGGTCATCCAGTAGGAAAATAATTATTGAATTTTTGATATAATTCAGGTATAAAGAATAAGATAAGTAAGCAGCTACTCTGTTAATTTACTGATAAGAGACATCTGCTAAAATAATATCTGTAAATATAATATGTATGCACCTTGTATGATACCGAAACATTATGAAAAGAGTTTGTAATGTATTAATTTATTGAATCTGTCTTGTTAAGGTGTCTTGAAACTGTCTGATTGATATTTCTACTTCAATAAAATAAAAAATAAATTAAAAAAAAGGAAAAAAAAACAAAGAAAAAACAACATATGCTTGCACAAAGACTTGTAGGCACATGTTTAGCAGTTTTCTTTTCTTTTTTTTTTTTCAGTTTTCTTCATAATATCCAGACACTGGAAATAACATCAGTGTTCATCCGTACTTCAATAGAAGAACAATATGTAGTATGCACATACAAGGAAGTATTCTATAGCCAAAAACGAAGGAACAGACTACTGATACATGTTGGGTCCTGGACAGACATCAAACCCATTATGCTAGATGGAAGAAGCCCAGTACCAAGAAATACAAAAATAAAAAAATTTCACCAGAAACCATAGCATATATGCTTAAATTCTTTAAAATGGGAGGAAAAAGCAAAGAAAATGGGCTAGAGTTACAAGGCAGGATAGGTGATAGATGGGACTTATAGTAAATACAAGGGATCTTCATTAGGGTGACAGAAATGTTCTAAAATTGCTCCATAATGTTGGCTGTACGACTTGATAAATTTACGGAAAGCTGCCAGTCTGTCCACTTGAAATAAATGAATGTTGTGACAAGCAGCGTATGCTGCAGTGGTGTGGGTGTGAGAGAAAGCCAAAGAGGAGAGGGAAGAAGGGAAGAATGAAGAGAGGGAGGGGAGACAGACAGACAGACAGACAGGGCTTTTGGATCTGCAGCTGGACTCTGTTATTTACTAGTTGTGTGATCTCAGACAAGCCCATCCTCTTTGCTTCATTTTCCAATAAATGGAACTGGAGAAAATAAGTTACTAAGCACAAAGCAGCAGTGGAACGATTGTGATAATGTATGAAGAGTACTTTGGACCATACAGAAAGAACAGTCCAGTAGATACTAGCCCTCTGCAGCCCACAGGGTCTTCTGGTGTAACTTAAGTCAAGTCTTAGAGAAGGACCTGCAGTGACTGGTCCTGTGGAAATGACTCGCAGGAAAACCAGGGACCTAATGTGTGTGGTTTATCAGTCACTTCCCGGGTTGGAGCCCCAGAGCCTCACAGATGAAGCCTGTTTCTTCCTGGTGACATCACTAATGGAGGCCTCATCCCACCTTGTCCATAACCCGAGCCCAGCACGCTTCTAGGTTCCACCCATTACCAGCCAGGTCCTGGTGCGGTGGCAGGCAGGTGATGTACAGAGGGACACTGCACCTTGTCTAGGGGCCTTTGAAGAGCATGTGATACCACATTGTGATCTAGGAATGTCCAGAAGTGACCTAAATGGTGGGCAACTGCCTAAACATACCCCAGGAGCAATAGGGAGCTTGCTGAGCACATCCAGCACACAGGGACCTTGGGCACCCAGACAAGGGATTTTCTTTATGTCAAGGACACAGGAGCCAGCAAGGAACTCTAATAGGTGCTGGGACTGCCTGAGAACCCTTCCATTACATGGTCCTAATGTCATTTACATTACCTCTTGAGAAAGCCTGCTGTGTTGATGAGAAGCAAGCCAGTGTCCTTCTAGGTGGGCTTGGCCTGGGGTTTGCATCAGGCTACTCAACAGCAAGTGGTTCTTGGGGGCCCACATCTGCACCAGTGCTTGGCTGAACACCAGTTTCCTCTGAGTGGAAATGAAAGGCATGAAGTGTCAGCTGAGAGCCTGCCTGAAGGGCCAGATCTCAGAAAAGCAAGGACTTGTAAATGTTTCATCAACTTCACTCTGAGCGCCTGCTCTGGCTGAGAGCCCATTAATAAGCCCAGACAGCCAGCTGAGGGGCAGGTGTGCAGCTTGCTCTAGCGTTACCTGGGAAAGCATTGCTCAGAGAGAGCCACAGGCCAGCCGGGGAGCTCAGCCACAGACGCTGGAGCTGATCTGGGCCCCTCATGGGCTAGAGCCCACGACAGCTTCTCCAGCTGCAGCCAGGGCAAGCAAGACGCTGTGCTCAGTCTGCTGGTGGTTGCTTGGAGAGCAGCCGCAGGCTGCTGCTGAGCTAGGCTGGGAGCTTTCAAAGGGGCTGAATCCGCAGCCAGAAAACCTTCAGTTTCTTCTTCTTTTTTTTTTCTCTTGGTGGAGAGAGAGAGGAGGGGGTTGTCTCTTGGATGATCTAGGGCTGGGCATCATCTCTTTTTTGGTTTTAGTTTTCTCTATGAGCACTGACTTCCAGGTGGCCATCAAGGAAAACGAATACTCCCCATGCTGGAAGCGAGGAAAGATGACAGTTTCTGAGAGCTACTGGTAACAGTCTGGAGGTGCCCCTACCCCTCTTCAAAATGCCTTTTAAAGCATTTGATACCTTCAGAGAGAAAATTCTGAAACCTGGGAAGGAAGGTGTGAAGAATGTGGTGGGAGATTCCCTGGGCATTTTACAAAGGTAAAGTTTGAATGTAAACTTCTGGCTGATTTCTTTCTGAGTGGCCTTGCAATACCAATGTGAGGGACTGTATTGTTTTTATAAACCTTATTTTAACAAGGAGTGGATGGGTGAGATTAGATGGCTTTGGTAGCCTCTTACAGAGCCAAAAATCTGCATGGAAGAAAAAAAAAAATGTTCACCAGAATTATTGGGTGGAATTAGGAAATTACCAAGGAAAGTGCTTTGGTTGTCCAGCAGGGTTAGCATTTACTGATGTGGTGATGTTGCAGTGGTGTGTTAGGTAGAAAATTAGGAAAGAGTTCAAGAGATAGGATTTTATGTAAATTCAGTAATAGTGAGGAAATACAATAATGCTTTGGAGTGAAATAATTTTAAGAGCTTTCACTGTAAGTGAAAACTAAATATTTGCCATTTTAAAGCTTGTCATATAAAATATAAAGTGGCTCCTGATGTACTGGTTTTCAAAGAGAAGACTAGTTGCATGGTAGTTTCAAGAAGGTAACTTAAAAAATATTTTACTCTCTAAAGCAAGAAATCTTATGTGGTAGCAGTAGGGAAATGTTCAGGACTATTATGTGAGTAAGGTTTTAATCTAAGACAAAATAAATATTGTAAAAGTCAAATACACTATTACTGTCAGGAGAGTTTGGTGTAAATGAATGATTTAATGTTACATTTTAATTTATTATACTTTATAGATAGTAATAGACATGTCAAGTTTTAGAGAAGAGTTGAACAGTAGTCCTTATGGGTAGGGTAAAGTGATCCTTTATCTCTCTCACATAAATAAATGTGAAAAAATACTTGAATAGCTTTTTAAATACTTAAATTATTGTTTTAATAATTATTTCTCACCCTGATGAGTGAAGATGCCACCTGGCATCTCCTTTGAACTTTTTGTATGTTATCTCTTGAATTTAAAAACTTTTGCCTTTAAAGTGACTGTGGGCCACCTAGGACTCTTTCTGAGATTCTGTCTTTTTTTTAATTTTTATTTTTATTTTATTGAAGTACAAATATCAATGAGACAGTTTTAAGATACCTTGACAAGATGGATTGGATAAATTAATACATTGCAAACTGTTTTCATAATGTTTTGTGAGATTCTGTCTTTATGACACACGTGCTCCTGCCAGAGTTGAAGTTTCCACTGTTCCACTCTTGATGAGCTTTCATTGTAAGAAAATGAAGCTGGGCACCTTATTACTTTAGAAATTAAACACAGAAAGGTTTCAACCAGCTCTGCTGAATTATCATATATAGAAGGAAACTTAGCTTTTGGTGATAGCAGCATAAACCAGTTCAAGAGTCTAATGACAGTCTCTAAAAAGCTTGATCTTTCTGCTGAGAGCTCCCCAGGTGACAGGTTATTGTGGTGGCGAGTATTTGATTAGAGATGCAATAGGAGCACCTAGTGGCTTCACTGGCTTATTCAAATTGTGCCTTTGGACCTCGGCCACCTTTAGAATCACCCAACTGCTCAGTTTATACAATGCTTGGGAAAAATACTTAGAAATCATCTTTTGAAACTTGAACTGCTTTTTTAAAAAATCTAACTTTTTTTTTCCAGTAGCAAACTTATGTTTACAGAGTTGGTTTTGTTGTGTTTGCTTGGGTGAAACACATGAAAATCTCTATCAGATCAGTTTGCTTAGGGATGCAACCAAATTAGAGATTTCCAAGTTATGGGACTTCAAATCAAAAATGAGTTGTGTGTCTAGGCTTCAAACAATTTGCTCAGAGCTACATCAGAGAACAGAAAAGGCAGCAAAATTCTGGGGTCAGAGGATGTAATAGATAAATGCATGATATTGCCATTGCTGTCATCATTATGGAATGGCTTCAGAAAAAAAAAAAGCCAAACTTAAACCTCTTTTTTCAGTCATCTTTAGATGGAAATTATTGGTAGAAGAAGAGGGGTGGGGAAAGACACTGCGGGAGCAGTGATCCCAGTCCATCCTCAGCTTTCACAGTCTTTGGAAACAGTTAGTTGAGACAGAGGCTCCAGAGACGAAGGGCAGCCTCTAAGATAAATTATGTGCAAAGTGCGAGCCCCGGAGCGAGCCCTGCGTATACTATCATGGGCATTTTTTCCTTACCTTAGTGATTTTTACATAAAACCAGGCCACGATCCAACGTTAAAGGGGGAGGGAGACAAAATCCACGAAGATCTGTTTTCAGTTTTGTAAGGGATACCTAGAAGGTAGAAGCCCCATGCTGCAGCTTTGCAGGGAATTGGTGCTGTGGCACAGTGGATGCAGCCGATCCACTCAGTGGGCTTCTGAGGGCCGCGCGATCCCCTGCGTGGCTCGAGTCAGGGGTGCTGCCACTGCGCGGGGGAACCTGTGTGCTCACGCATGGGGCTGATTCCAGCCAGGTGCTGACGGCCCACAAGCAGCAGCTGGGCAATCAGTCAGCAAAGGCACAATAATATGAGTGTTGAATAAAACAGGTCAGACACACAAGCTTAAATATTGCATAGTTTCTCTTCCATGAGGCACCCCAAGAATGATAAATGGAAGAAGGGTCAAGGAAAAGCAAGATAATAGGAATCGGAGATAGGATTGCAGAAGGGGAACAAGAGATGGAGGGGATGTGGTCTGAGCATGCACCGACCGGTTCATCACCAAGAATGCTGGCATTCTGGGCTGTAAACATGAGCTAATAAAGCCATTACAATAGCCAGTGTAGGGAGAAGGAAGATCCACTCATGGTCTGACACTGGGGCCGAAGAGATGGCTCAGTAGTACACAAGGGCCTGAGTTCAATCCTCAGTTCCACCAAAATAAAACCAAAAACAAAAACGCATAGGACCATACAGATGACACTGGAAGCACTAAACTTGGAAATAAGTGTCCAGAAATTGATACGCTGATTTGTTCTACTTCAGTGACAGTGAGTGTTTTCTGATTGCACATGCATAAAGAATTAGTAATGGCAATGTCCTAGGCACTGTAAACTCATTTAATTCTATTAAAGACTCCATACAGAAGAGGCAACTGTAATTATGATTGTATAGATGAGGAATCCAAGGTAGGGAGAGATTAAATTACACATCTAGGGAAGGGGAGATATCTTGGTAGTCTAAGTGTCTGCCTGCCAAGTGCAAGGACCCAGGTTCAATTCCCAGTACCACATGCTGTACTGCTGTGCCAGCCACCCAGACTGGGCGTGGTGGTGCACACTTGTAATCCCAGCACTGGGGAGGCTGAGACAGGAGGATCACTGTGAGTCTGAGCTGTGTAGTGAGACCCTGTACCAAACAAACAAATAAAAGATTTTAAAAAAAATTACTTGCCTAAGGCCACTCAGCTTGGAAATGGCAAAGCTGATTTCAAACCAGACACTATGCTAATAGGAGTTTCTTTTCTGTTGCCTTTCTTCTTTAAATTAATTTATCTTTTTGAGACAGGCCTCACTATGCGCTTCATGCTGGCCTTCAGCTCACTTTATATTCCAGGCTGGTCTTTTTTTTTTTGGTTTGTTTTCATTTGTGTGTTTGGTACAGGGTCTCACTCACAGCTCACATGTATTAGTTATCCTCCTGTTTTGAGCCTCCCTAGCACTGGGATTTCAAGCATGTTCCACCTTGCCTGTACTTGGTGGCCAGCTCAGCGTGCCCCAGGGGGCGGGACTGGCATAGTGCGTGGCACCAGGGATTGATCCCTGCTCTTTGTGCTTGTCAAAGCAGGTGCTTGGTCCACTGAGCTATCTCGCTGGCCTCCTAGGTTGGTCTTGAATTCACAATAATCCTCCTGCTTTAGGCTTCTGAGTGCCAGGCTTAAAGGCATTCACTACCATGCCAGATTTCTAAAAAAAATTATTAGTATATATTTGCAGTACATAATGTTTACATTCACTACCATGCCAGATTTCTAAAAAAAATTATTAGTATATATATTGCAGTACATAATGTGGGAAGTTGGTGCATGGATATAACACATTTTAATGATCTCCATTCTTTCTGAGTTGTCTTTTCACCCTGTTAGTTGTTTCTTTTTCTGTGCAGGGAATGATGGGAAAGGGGCCATTCCTGTCATCTTCTGTTTCTCAGATGGGTGAATTGCTCCCCCTGGGGGCATAGTACCATGACAGAACTGGTGGCTTGTACAATATGCCACATCCTGAAGGACAGCACCTGCCTTCACCAAGGTGCACTTCCATGTTGGTGCCTCAGCTAAGGCTTCTCAACTCCAGCGGCTGCCATCTTCTGGAAGCAGTGCGTGGGAGGGTCAGTGGTCACATGCCCACGGCTACGCTGCCTTCCTTGCTCTGCAGTGTTAGTACAGGGGACCCATCTTGGCAAGTCTGACAATCTGTAGATCTTCATGTAGTGATATTGGCAAGGGGCCACCCCTTCCTTCCTAGATTCACAGGCTAGAAAGGCAAACTTATGACAAATATGTGTCAACTCCAGTCAGGATGGATTGCATGACGGGAGGGGTTTTTGCATGGTGGAAGAAGTCTGATGTACACAGTCTGTCACCAGAAAACTGGTCATTTTGTTCAGGAGGACTCAACAGTGGTGAGTGGGAGCCAGTATGTAGTGTCCATCCATGTTACCATGATTGCTTCATTCCTGAGTCCACTGCTGTGGCACTCGGTGGTAAGGGACCGATGCTGGGTAACAATAGCATGTCATGGCCTTCTAGCGCCACTTCAGATGGACACTCTCTAGCATGCCTCCCTGTGCAGCCTAAAGATCTCACACTTTGTGCCTGCTTTCATGGGTTGTCTATGTGTCTCTCCACCACATCCCCTTCTTCCCAACTCTTCCAGTACTGCTCTTTCTATGTCCTGGCCTGCCAGGGAAGCTAGTCACCGTTGCCTATGAGTCCATGTAAATCCTTACCTCAGAAGGTTTCCCTTTCTGTTCAAAATGGATGACCAGGTGACTGTGCTCCCTACTGGGAAGATTTTCCCTTGTTACTTTCCTTCAGACCCACCCTTGAGTGGGGTGGCAGCCTTTACATTCCATTTTCAACTTGTCCTGACTTACCATCTGGCCATCACTGAGCCATGCATAATTATTTTTCTTCCTGTCATTTGTTCATAGGCATGAACTGCAGAGACATCCATACAAGAGTTGGTGAAATGAAGTTGTGGGCCCTGGGGCATAGGCTTGGCAGTGCCCTTTGTCTTGCTGGTGTTTGATCCTTTATGAACCACCTGTGATGCACATTATGGGTGCATCTGACAGTGCCAATCTTTATTTTTTTCTGTTTTTAGGGAAGAGTCTACAGGGTGTTCAGGGTCTCACTACTAGATCTGACTCATAGTGATCTGCCTGTTTACAGCCTCTCAAGAGCTGGGATTACAGGTGCATGCCACCATGCCCAGTCTCAATTGCCATCTCAGCGTGCCCTGGGGGTGGAGCCAGCATGGCAGGCCCAGAATCGAACCCCCTGCTCCTGCATCTGCACTTTAATTTGCTGAGCTACTTGACCAGCCCTGACAGGGCCAATCTTCTTTCTTATTTTTATTTTTGGCTGAACCAGTTATTGAACTCAGGCCCTTATGCTTGCCAGAGAAGTGCTTATTCTACCAAGCCATCTCACCAGCCCCAGGGCCAATCTTATATTTGGTAGTTGTTGCTAAATAGTCTTGAGAGTCTATGGTCAGATACTCCATCTTTCCCAAGGTTCAGTAATATGCTAAGAGCTGTGTCTTGTATGTTGAGCACTGCTCTGCTATTGGTGGCATGTCTTTGCTCCAGAATCTATGTTATATTTCCTCTTGGGTTTTTCCAGAAACCTCATATGGCATCTTTACCTACCCAGATTCCTTTGGTTCTGGTGGTATATTGGATTACATGGGCCCAGTGACAAGACTGGACATACTATAGAATACTGCTGGTGTTTGGATGTCATCAAAAACTGGCAGCCTTTTATGTCATGGAATGAATGTGCTAGAATAATATTCCCAGGGGAGGAAGATATTGCCTCCAAAACTCAAACCAAGCATTGTGCTTCCTGCTGAGTGGTGATAAATGCAAAGTGCAGTGACTTCTTTTGCCTTTGAGGGAATGCTCTGGAATGTCCCAACCCACTGGGCTCCTGGGAACTGTGCCAGTGTGGCGGGCCTGAGGATCTTCAGAGCTCTCGCTCCTCACTCTGCAGCACGAGCATTTTGCTGCAGGACCCAGGTACTTGTCAGCTCTCCCTCAAGAGGTACAAATTACAGTGTTACCTGTTATGCATAATAGAGTAACATGATGTTCTGAAGAAGGTCAGGAGATCTCTCTAATTGTGCAAGAGAGAGAGCACGACCAGGAATACATACTAGCATTCATACCATGTCAATGTGAACATCTAATTCTTCTTCCTGATGGATGTGGAAAGAATGCACCAGACCTAGGGAGGCGAGCTGATGGCTCGAGCTAGGTGTGTTGTCCGCTGTCACCCATGATCAGCTGTTCAGTTGGTAGGATCCAGAATGTTGATTCAAGTGGAGATCCTCTACATCTCTGTAAATTGAACACCTCTGTCATTCAGTACATTTTAATGCTAGTTTTGATTTATCATCTTTCTGAGGGATGGAAGCTGCAAGGACTTTCCATTTGACCTCTTTCAGTGTCCTAGCTTTTATTCTGTAAGTCAAGGAAGCAAGATAAAGTTTTTTTTTTTTTTTTTTTCCAAATGATCAGTGTTTTACTTCTAATTATACATGTGGAAATTTTGCCTGAGGAAATGATCCTGGCACAGACCAAGTGGATCCACTGTGAGATGGCTCTATGCGAGGCCCATCATTGCTTGACCTTCATAAGCCCCAATCTAACAAGAATGATGGTGCCACACACCCTTGAATACTAACATGAACTTGTGCCCAGCTCAGCAGCACATGCACCAACATTCACTTGCTCCTTTATCCAGTAGCTTTCAAAAAAATCAAGGCAATCTTTTTATAGTCCATTGTTATACAATCAAATGGCCATAAGTTCCTTTGAGAACAAACCGGGAAAACCACTCCTATATTCCCTTCTGTGGTGTGACAGCTTCCTTTGTCAAGGAGACAGAAATTCTCCCTCAGCTTCTCATTTAGAATCCAGTTTAGAAACCAGGCAAAAAACCCACGACTTTTCCTTGGGATAGCCAGCCTTCGCCTGCATGCCTATCAGTTTTTGATCTCTTCTGAGGAATGTAAGCAATGTTCTACTGGCTGCTCATTCACTTTGCCCCAAAGAGCACTGAGTTCTGTCAATCGTCTGTGAGTGGGATCTGCTCCATCTCAGGATCATGCTACATCTGCAGCCCTTGCATGGTTAAGCGCCGTCCCTGGCCTCTGCTATCCTGGATTCAGTCATCCCCATTGCTGCCGGTCTGCAGCTGAGAGCTGCAGCGGGAGAGGCCGGCACTTTTGAGCTCCTCTGTAGTCCTGGCATCCCCTGTTCCCAACCTGTCCTTATTGGCTTTGTAAAGGTCCAAATATCCCACAGGCCTTCCAAGGAATGCAGTTATTTTGTGGGTTTCTTAGGCTTTGATTTTTTTCCCCTTAGGCTTCTATGTTAAATCTACTATTGCATATCAATTTCTTTGAGCATTCTAATCTTTGGTCTATAACCTTCTATAATGGTTTGAGTCTCTCTCTCTCTCTCTCTCTCCCTTCTCTCCCTATCTCATCCCCTCTGTGTCACTCTCAATTGGTTTTAGAAAGTGAGTGAGCTTTTAATTAGGAGTATGAATGGGTCAGTGAGACAGCTCAGTGGTCTAGAGCGCCTGCTTATGCAAGCACACAGGGACTGCAGTTTGATCCCCAGCACCACATGCCACACCAGCCCTGCCCTAGGTTGAATTGAGTAGGCCACAAAAATAATAAATAAATAAATAATTTAAAAAAAAATTAGGAGCATGATTAACAATGACAATATAGCAATCATTAATTTTTATATTCCAAATAATGATAATTAAAACTCAAAGGAACAACAGATTGTCACTAATTTATCTCTCTGGTTAGGTTGAAGTTTTTATACAAATTATTGAAAATTAAATAGAATGATAAATAGGCTCATTAAATATCCTCTTTTTTTTTGAAACAGAAGAAAACGGGATATGAATCTGGAAGAAAGAAAAAGATGCTTTTGTTATCATGAGGGTTCTCTGTTGGAATGAGTATTATTGATTACAGGAACGAAGGTGACAATGCTAGAAGATCATGCCTCTGTTTCACTAAGTCCCCACTCTAGGGATTCATTTAGGAGGGAAATCACTGACAGTCAAGTCACTTCAAGGAAGTACCTTCTTCATTTATGGAATTACAAGAAACTCTGAAGTTATTTTTCAAATAAAGTTATGGTACCATAGCTTGTATCTCTGAGCGTTATACAATGCCTAGAAATTAGTACACAATTGCCTTAAAAAAATCAGGCTCTTTTTGATTTGTGGATTTTGTTTCTGCTTCCAAGGATCACCTTAGGAGCCTATTAGGGCCATCTTCCTAGCCAGTACCCGGATGTTAAATCTTGGGTTATAGGTTGGCGCTTTCTACATTAGGTTCATAGGCCTGCCATGACAAGGTACCATAGAGTGGGTGGCGTAAAATGATGTATGCTCTTCCAATTCTGGAGGCTGGAAGTCCACAATTAAAGTGTCTTCAGAGCATGCTCTCTGTGGATGCTCCAAAGATTCCATCTAGGCCTCTTCTTACAATTCTGGTGGTTGTTGGAAACCCTTGGCTTGCAGATGCATCTGCTTTGTTGTCACATGGTCTTCCACCCTGTGTCCCTGTGCCTCTGGGTTCAAATTCCCTCCTATTTACAGAGCCTTCTGCCATTGGATTAGGGTTCATTCTAACCCAATATGACTTGATTACATTTGCAAAGGCCACATTTCCAAGTAAGGTCATGTTCACGGGTATTAGAGGTCAAAAACTTCAACATGTCTTTTTGGAGGGCACAAACCAATCCACCTCTCTATACTGACAAATCCTGCTCTCTCTCTCTCTCTCTCTCTCTCTCTCTCTCTCTCTCTCTCTCTGTGTGTCTTTTGCCCCCCCCATGTGTGCATGTGTCTTCTGATCTATCTTGTAAAGTCACTCAGTCTTCTAGGACCCTCCTTAATGACTTTATCTAATTCTAATCACCTCTAAACATGAGATGCTATATTATACTTATACTTTCAGGGCTGGGGGTGTAGTCCAGTAGTAGAGTGGATGCTTAGCACAAAGAAACCTTTGGGTTCAATTACTACCTCTGAACATCAGAGTCAGATTAAGTTTGACTTAATCTGAATACTTTCTCTGAATATCTCTAATACACAAGCCTAAAGGGACATACTCAACTCAGACCACATCAAACATGAAGCAGATGTTGCCCTTATGTGACTTTCCCCATCTCCTCCAAATCCAGCACATTCAAGGTCCATCTCTGGGCATGCGTCCTGTTTCCTGCTGTGCTAGACCCTGCTGCTTTGTGTGTGGCTCCTACCCTCACTAGTAGGCCCAGTACACACCTTATCTATTCCATGCTGGGGCTCAATTCTAATTGTTCTCGTGGCCAGAAGGGATGGTGAAACCAATCCTAGGGAGCATCAGAAGCCATGACTAGTACCCCTGCCACCAGTGAGTGGGTCCTCATTGCCAGCCAGCTACTGAGTAATACTGAAGCTCTTACCTTTGTGGTCTGCTTCCAAGGACTCCTCACATCAAGGGTCAGTCCAAGAGGAAGGGCCCAGAACATAAAAGCTTTTAATCCCCTTATATTCTCTCCTTTAATTATGTCTCATTTTCTTCTGGCCTGGAAATCCACTTTCTTTCCTAGTGCTGGCAACTGAACCCACCGCTCATGCCAAACAGTCTTAAAAGTACGAAGTAATAATGATATATGATAGACTTGTAATGTCTAGATACACACACATTTTATATGTTATATATTTTTTAAACTGATGCACAGAAATGACCTCCACTTCCGTAAAGAAATACACTGTTGTCCTTGGTCACAGTTGACAAGTTCCACTTTAGGTAAGGTGGCATGAAATTTAGGAAAGCTTGTTAGGAGGCCCTCAGATTCCTGGGAGGACCAGGCAGAAGGGCAGCAGACGCACATTATGTCATCCTCTGATGTTCTGGCCAAGGCAGAGCTGCCTCCTTGGCCTGCTCTTCAGCCTCGATTGTATGGCTGATTTGTCTTGGAAATTCCAAGTCAGCCCCAGAAGAATAGCTGTTGTGCACTGCACTGGGCTCCATGTGCTCAGCCCTTTCCCCTGCAGACTGGGCGTGCTTGTTCTTTCTGCAGCTGTATCTTGTTCATGTGTTTCTCGTCTAGCAGAGGCCACCTCTCATGCTGCACTGCATCTGTAAGAGAGCCTAGGAACAGTAGTTTTCTCTGCTGTCCTTGTAAGACTGAATATCTCCACAAGGCAGTTAAGCTGCTGAGCAGTCACAAATAATGGTTGCCTACTATACATGCTTGTTAATTTTTTTTAACATTAAGCTATCTATTAAAATTAATTATTAAATCATTAACTTTTTTTTTTTTTTTTTTTTTTTTTTTTTGGCAGAACCGGGGATTGAACTCAGGCCCTTGCACTTGCCAGGGAAGTGCTTATTCCACTGAGCTGGCTCCAATCATTAACTATTAAAATAAGTTTTTTTAAACTTTTGATAGCAATGTAGGAAAATACAGCTTTTTCTTAATTTTGGTGACAAGAAGAGGAACAGTCTGAGTACCATGTTAAGTGGCAGCTGAGCTCACTGTGACGGTGACCACAGTGACCACAGGTGGTGGTGTGGGTCTAGTAATTCGAGGTCTTCAGGTTTTTCAAAATAAGCTAAAAACCTAAGTTTGCTTTTCAAAAACCATCTCCTGATGTGTAAACTCTCATTGATTAACCCAAATTTAAAAACCCTCTCTATATACACATTATATCACATAGACAAAATATGTCTATGGGTTAGGCATGGCTAGGGGACCATCTACTTGTCCCCTGTGGCTGAAGTTTCTGAAATTAACAAATGAAGAGTCTGTTTTTCCTACTGTCTGTCTTACTCCCTGCTGAGGCAGGATCTCAGGCTCTGTTTGAATGAGGAAGAAGAAAGGGCAGAATTACCAGGAGGAAAGCAGGAAGAGCACAGGCTAAGAGCTAAAGCCCGTGCAACCCTGCCAGATGCTAGAGTGGGCCCTAGCCTCATGTGATTGCTGATGGTTGCTGTCCTTACAAGAAGGGGAAATTTGGGGGTGCTCGTGCTCAAAGGCAGTGAATGGGTAGCCATGTGCTAGCCTGCACAGAGGCCCACCCTGCCAAGGCCTTGATCTTAGTTTTCGGCCTCCAGACTGAGAAAGCTCCCAGTCTGTGGCATTTGGTCTCAGCTGCCCAGGCAAACACAATATTTAATTTGCCTTTAGAAAGGGTCACATTTACCTCAGAATTGTGTTCTTTGCACAATCATTGCTATTCTACCTGAAGAAGGAAGAAAATTGAGAAGTTGACTACCACTACTTGTGGCACTCTGAGGTTTAGTGCTTTTATTTTTAATGTATATCGACTCCTTTATGCTTACAGTTGTCTGAAGGAGTAGGATTTTCATCCCATTTTCCCTGAGTCCCCTAACAAATATGGTTTGCAAGTGAATGGACTTTAAGAACATACACAATTATCTGCAAATTCTTCTTGTTTTGTGCTGTCAGTCTTAATACCTATAAAACAAAGCCCAGCCTTCTTCACAATCGATGAAGCATTGGACTGTAAGTCAGTAGTTCTGTAAGCACTTCAAGGCAAGTTAGCGCATCTTAAGCAATTAGACCCGTGCTTACTGGACAATTGTGTCGGAGAACAGCAGGCCACAGTCCTTCTTTTTGTGTGAAGGGCGGCAGCCCACAATCTGCAGCTTTCTAAATTTGGAGGAATAACAATGATGGCTGTCACCCCAGAAAGAATGAAGATTGTCTGATCTAAAGGACTGACCACAGTCAAACATGGTGAGAAAAATGAATGGGGTAAGCAGCTGTGATGGATAATTGAAGTTCTCCACTTTCTAAGAAAGGAATTTTTTTTTCTCCCTTATTTAAATAACTTTCTCCTCTGCCATCTTTTTTATTTGGGCAAGGATAACAAGACCTTGCCCTGTCTCTAAGTACTCCAGGAGCAATTTTGGTATTGACCCACTGATCGTACTCAGTTGGATACAGGTTCCTTGCATCCTGCAAGTAAAGATGAGTCTTGCCCTCAGCGCGCGCACACGCCTATGAAGGGGGAGAGCATTCATTCCTGGATTCAAATCAAAAACCATTTACTCACCACTTCTTGTGTTTTTCTTTCTTTTTTTTTTTTTTTTTTTGGTGATACCAGGGATCAAACTCAGGACCTTGTGCTTGCCAAGCAAGCACTTATTCCACTGAGCTATCTCCCCTGGCCCACCACCTCTTGTGTTGATGAAAGCAAAAATCCTCTAACTCTGAAGTGTGCTTACTGTTCTAACAAGGCAATGTGTGAGACCCTAGGGTGGCTGGGAGCAGAGCTCAGTGGTAAGGAAAGTGCTTAGTGTGATGAAAGCCCCGGATGTGATCCCCAGCACACAGAAACGAAAAGCAAATCCACCACAGAGAAACACCAGGGGTGGGGCAAACCCCAACTTTAAGTGAACGCCTTCTCATTTATTTGTGGTGATATTTTGCCCTTTGTAGTGTAGCTTCATTTGGTGTTAACAGTAGCTCTATGAGATAAAGATGATATTTGCTGCACAGATGAGGAAATGTGAGGTTCAGAAAGGCCACCATGGGGCTGGGGAGATGGCTCAGTAGAACAAGCACTTGCCTGGCAAGTGCAAGGGCCTGAGTTCAATCCCCAGTTCCACAAAAAAAAAAAAAAAAGTCACCTTAGTTGTCCAGAGTCACATGGGTGGTGTGGAAGTGGCCCATCACACCTGGGTTATCTGCACAAAGTGATCACAGGACATGGTGTGAGGTGGTTCTCCGCCTTCCTTTTCGAGCTGTTTATACGAGAAATGTCCCTGTTATTATTGTTTATTTTAAAATGTTGTTACTATTATTATTTTGTGGTGCCGGAGATCAAACTCAGGGCCTCATGTGTGACAGGTAAGCGCTCTCCTCAGCCCTTTTGCTATTTTAATGTTTGTAAGGCAACGTGAGCCTGACTCGAGGCCCTTGGCGGGTACCAATGAAATTCCAGTGAGCTTTGGTGCAGCTTGCCTGCAGCCCTCACTCAGGCCATCAGTCCACACTGGCTCTTGACCTGGGCGATGTTTCAGCTGTCACTTTCAGCCAGGGAGTCCAAGACCTCATGCCCAGTCCTTTCTGGAGCTCTCCACAGCCAGTCTCTACCTTGGCTGGGGCCCAAGCAGATGGTGTCAGGGATGGTAGCTTGGGTCCCATGGCCCCTACTTCCTGCCTGCCTTCCCCTCACTACGTCCCCCTCCTTCTCTCACCACAGGAATGGCTGAACTGTTCATGACAAAGTCTCAGGATGTCTGGGGTGGCGCAGGGCAGAGGGGCTGCTGATGATGGAGAGAGGAGCAAGACAGAATCAGATACCCAGGCCGGGGGCCTTAGACTGCAGCAGTTGGCATTATCTTCCCCCCACCCCATCTTTCCCTTCTATTGTTTTTTTCCCTTTTCAGTTCCTTCCTCCGGGGTTTCTTTAATTAAACCCGCAAAGCCCCACAGTGCCTAAAAGCATTGATCTGTATGACTTTCTGTTGACAGTGCCTGTATGCATATAGATGCTGAGCTTATGCCTGGTAACAATTACAGAAATGGCAATAGCAATAGCATTTACCATGAATTAACCACTGACCAGTTCAATTATTTAAGTACCTGATGACCAACAGTTGCATATTTTTGTTAATTTTTATAAGATAACATGGACCAGGGAGATGGCTCAGTAGAATAAGCGCTTCCCTGGCAAGCGCAGGGTCTGAGTTCAATCCCCAGTTTTGCAAAGAAAAAAAAAAAAAGATAACACTATGTGAAATCAAATTTATTCAATAACTTTTCTGTGTATAGTGTATCTTAAGAGATTCAGTACACAGTGCAGCCTTACAGTCTGGACAGTAGCATCTAGTCTCTTTCTGAATCCTTTTTGCATTACTGTCATTCTTTGAACAACACAGTGTACGCAGTCCTGATGGCCTTTCCTGTTTCCTGTGGGAGCTGGAGTGTCACTGAAGAGTCTGCCTCTTAAACGTAAGCTGAAGACAGCAGTGATGGATGTCCAGGCTGGTGTTTTGCTATCTCGTACTTCACAAATATTTGATCTTTTAGACTAATCTAAAGTGTAAATGACTTTTTAAACTCCCTTTTACTTGGATAAATAAAAAATGAATTCTCTATTTTTTTCCTGAAGGTGCATAAATATTTTATAACATTTTTACTCTTTTTGATTACAGGATAACTCTTTAAAGATAACTCTTTAAAGCTCTGTCAACACCACCCATAGAATTATTATAATCATTGACCATGATTGGAAGTTTTAAAGTTTGATTTCTTTTTTAAAGTTCTACCATTTCTGTACTATGAATAGTAGACAATAAGGAGTTGTCTTTTTTAGGGTTTCCATTTCATGACACAGACTTTTTCTCTCTGACATGTTAATATTTCAGTCTTTTTCAGTTTTTATTTTGAAAATCTTTTGGTATTTACTTCCTGTTTGGTCTCAGCATCTGAAAAATGTTCATTTTGTATTATAAAAGAGGACCATTGAATTCTACAGAAGTACAAAAATTATGCCTGATGTGCTTATGATAAGGATTTCTACAGATTGTGGCATAACATTGTAGGTTATTTTTACAAATAGCATAAACTCAAATTAGTAAAAAAAGAAAAGCAAATCCAAAACTTATCATTCTATTCCATTAGAAACAAACATCAAAGGCAAATACAACATCTAAATAAAAAGTATGCAAAAAGTAGTTGAAGTGAAACAAATACACAGACCTACAAGTGTAGCTCATGCAAGTAAGAATCGACTGGTTGAAATGATGCACCCAAGTGACGCTCAGGGGAACCTGTGAACTGTTTTAATACAGAGCTTTTTCCTGTTCCGGGCTCTGCATTAAGTTCCTTACATGCATTGCCAACAACCCTCTGAGCTATTGTGATTAGCCTGCTTAGGATGGAGACTGCTGTGAAACAAACTATCGCCTCCTCCCAACCTACCTAACCCCTTATACTTACAAAGAGTGGTTGTGTTTGAAGTCAGATAATTAAGTTACAGTAAGGTCATTAGGGGAGGCTATGACTTCTGTAGCTGTAAGAGGAAATTTGGACACAGAGGAAAGAGAATTGAAGAGTTACAGGGTGGCCACCTGCAAGCCAAGGGCAGACACCTTGGTGAAAACCAGCTCTGCCATTACTGTGGTGTTGGACTTCTGGTCTCCAGAACTGTAGGCAAACATTTCTCCCTCGCTCAAGTTGACCAGTGTCTGGAACTTTGTTGTAGATAGCTATTTACTCTGTTTTGGCATTGCTCTTTGCTTGGATTTCAGGGATATCTTCATTGCCCAGTAAATTTGTCTGCTTGTATATATGTCTGTCTTCCTCAAAAACCTGAGAGCAGACAATGTGTCCCATCTACTGTCCTTCCCTGGCACTTAGCATGGTGGCTGGTGCACTGAGAGGCCATATTGGATGAGCTTGAAGTGAATTCTGTGTGTGTGCCTTCTCATGCATGCATGCTTCACACCTTGTCATAAGAAGCTGCCAAGATTGTCCTCTGGTTGGGTTGCTGAACAATTTATTTGTGTTTTGATCTCTTCCATTAACTACTGCACTAGCAGTTTTATTGATTTTAAAATTTATGAAAACTGGTAGGATTTACATTTCCTTATAAAAACTTGGACATCTGTTGGGTCATGGCTGCACCCTCAGGAAGATTATGGTATGTGAGAGGAGACAAGCATTCTCTTTTATAACCAGCCCTATTCTGTGGGCCTACTTACTCTTCTTGTTAAGGAAGAGGGAGAATTCACTACAGTGCATATGCCATATTCTGAACCTGTGGAAGTCAGTGAATAATCTCACTATTTAGATTAAGTTGGCCAGGAGCTCACTTCCTTAGAACTCTAACCCTAACCCTAACCCTAACCTTAACCCTGTGTATTGTAATATTAAATGTACTTCATACCTCCTACTATATTAGAAAAAGACCCAAGAGTTTTTTTTAGGAAAAAAAAAAAAAAAGGTTAGGCAGATACAGGGCTGGGGTTTGATCCCCAGTGTGGTGTGCGGCCATGCCCCTGGGGCATGCTGAGTTGACAATTGAGACTGGCATGGTGGTGCATGCTTGTTAATCCCAGCTCTTGGAAGGCTGAACACAGGCAGATCATTACAAGTCCAATCTATGTAATCTATGCAGTGAGACCCTGTAGACCTGTAGACTCTTAAAGAAAGGTAAGAACCCATATATTTTTTTCTTGTCTTTCTTTTTTTTGTACTTTTTATTATTTTTAAAGAACAAAACAGTGACAGAAGAAAACAGCATTATACATGATACAAGATTTCACTAAACAAAATAATAGGAATCCAACAGTGGTTGCTGTATTACATGATGCTATGTGAAAATTAGTTTTTCAGATTACCTGATATAAACGCATAAGTTTTGTTTTTTTTTTTTTTTTAAAGTAACTAAGAAGTTATAAGAAATTCAAGAGAGGAAAAAAATCACAGTAAAAACAAAAATTGTAAGCATTAACTGCTCCTTTCTTTTTTATATTCATATAATTAGAATTCTCAAAGTAGAAAGGAGTAGGCAATAAATATTTAAAGATTTAAAATTTATTAATTTGGCTCAACTTATATTGCCATATTTCCAAGAAAAATGAACCCAAGATGCATAAAAATGAAATTTTCCAAAACTTAATATAAAGAAAAAAATGGTTGAAGCATATACATAAAAAATATTAGCTATGGAAAAACAAAATTACATAGCATCTTATTACACATTAGAAAGAAAAAAAAAAGGATCAAGTGTGTAAGAAACTAGACTAAGCCGGGCGTGGTGGTGCAGGCCTGTAATCCCAGCACTTGGGAGGCTGAGGCAGGAGGATTGTTGTGAGTTCAAGACCAGCCTGAGCTACAAAGTGAGCTTAAGGCCAGCCTGAACTGCATAGTGAGATCCTGTCTCAAAAAGACAAAAAAAAAAAAAAAAAAAAAAAAAAAAAAAAAAAAAAAAAAAAAAAAAAAAAAAAAAAAAAAAAAAAAAAAAAAAAAA
>PVKA01027289.1:0-30706 GCA_004027165.1 Ctenomys sociabilis
TGGAGAAGAGATGATGTTGAAAAGACAAAAAAAGTCTGTTTTCGTTTTTGTGTTACTGGGGATTGAACCCAGGGCCTTCACACTGAACTGCATCACTAGCCCTTTTTCAAAGTTATTATTATTTTTTATTTCCACACAGGTTATCACTACGTTGCCCACACTGGCTAGGAAGTGAAATCCACCTGCCTCAGCCCCCAGTGCTGGGATCACAGGCCCGCTCCGCCCCGACGGGCGAAGACAGGAGGCTGAGCCACACCTGGGACCGTGTCACCTTCCCTGGGCCAAAGCACTCCTGGAGTGGCTCCGCTTCGGGCAGCAGTGTCCTTCCTGGAACAGCAGCCGCGGTGAGGCTTGTAGTGAGGTCATATGCCTGTGCCTCTTGTGCGTGTGTGTGTGTGTGTGGGGTGACAACAGCACAGCCATCCACGCAGGGCCTCAGTGTCCTGGAGACGTCTGCAACACTGTTTTAACACCTGAGCAGAGTCAAGATTGAGCCAACATGTGTGACCTCTGCCTACATTCCATTTTTCAAAACTCAACCTTAAACCTTACGTGCATGAGAGGCAAATCAGTGATTCTATAAAAGGAATTTGTTATCTGCAATTTGCTGCCACCGTCAGCAAGCTGTGGCACCAGCGAGGGAGCACTCTGAGGAAGCGCTGTGCTCTGCATTTTGGCATTGATCCCATACATTTTGAAGAGCCTTGGCTGTGGCCAGGACAGCACTGTTTCCCCAGGGACCTCCCAGGCCATTGCTGCACCATGGAGTTAGCCCCTGTGCTGCCCAAGGGTGGGACTGCTCGGGGCCCTTGCTGGTGCTCACACTGCAGCGTGAGATGGGGAAGCACGTGGCTCCCCGTCAGTCCAAGGACACGCTGGAACTGGAGTCCCAGGAATGATCACACTGACTAGGGGAGCCCCTCCCAGCCTGACAGAGCACCCTGGGAGCCAGGCGATCCCGGACTTTGCTCCAGATGGTACATGATGAGGATATCAGGACTGAGCAGAGCTATGGACCATTCCTACATGTCCTTGGCGATGAAGGCCATTCAGGTGAGAAAGCAATGATCTGAAGAGCAGACATATATAAATGACAAAAGCCAGACTCCGGGGCTTCTGAACATTCATGCAAGTAATTGCTGTTTACACACCAAATACCATGCTGTACTCATTTTTGTTGCAAAATCATACATGTCCTTCATTTCTGCCTCAATGAATGCTAACATCCCATGGAATCAATACCGGCATTACCTGTCCTTGTGTGTTTTTTCCAGAAGGCATTATGCTTACACTGCCTTTTTCTAAAATCTCTATAAGGATTAAAATAGTTCCAGTCTGCTGGACAGAAAAACAGTGAGAGACACACACAAAGAGATGGCAGCCCTGGTGGCTGGGACAGCAGCAGCTTCTAGAGATTCTATTGTTGTCTTAAAATACAGATCACGGGAGATAAGAAGAGGGGCTTGGAAGATTGCTTTATTAATCTTCTTTCAGAACTGTTCACTATCTGTTTTAAACTCTAATTATACTGTTCTTAATTGCTTTATTAGTTCTGAGGCTTCATTATTCATCTTGTCTCATATCTATTCAAACCAGCTCAGATATTTTTTTCCTTCCTTCTTCTTCTCTTTTTGAAGGGACCCAGTCTCGGTCTAGTTCCCAGGCTCAGGAAAGATGCTGCACTGCACTGTGGGCACTGCACAAGTGGCTCAGCCTGACCTCAGCGACATTCTGAGGGTACTATGACTCCAGTCTGGGACCCTGATGGGATGCTCTCTCATTCAGGGTTTCTACCAGTCACCTCCTTCACTTTCCCCCCTCACCTCTCTGCCAGTGGAGAGATCAGGGGTCTGATCTGTGGCCGGCTGGGGAAGCAGGAACCTGGGCACTCCAGGAGGCCAAAGAGATGAGGACTCAAGATCATCAGGAGCAGCCATCAGAGCCTGTTGACCTCCTGAGAAGGGCTGTACATGAGCTGCAAGAGTCCCTCAGTGCTCTCTGGGCTGCTGCTGCTTCTGAAGAGCTTGTTAGCTCAGAGAGCTGTCCTCTGGCAGCTGAGTCCAGGGCCCCCTCCAACTCTCCGTGGCCAAATGATGGCTGCCACCAGAAGTGCTGCCTCTCACCAAGCAGACACTTCTTGTTCTCTCATCAGAATGGAGACAGGAGGGAAAATGGGCCAGTGTGCTAATATCTTCACAGTTTGCTGAATCTGGTTTTCTAACATTAAGTAAATGGGAAATTGGTCTAATAAACATAACTCTTAAATCTAAGCATTTAGGAAATATGAATTTCAATGTTTTCACAGGTTTTTCTATAAAATGAAAGCTTACCTAAGCCACCTATGCATCTCAGAATGCTTTGGGATCCAAGATGAAAAACAGGCCCAGGGCATGGTGCTGTCCAGCAGGTAGGAGATCTGGCATCTACATCATGGAAATGGGCAAGTCATGTCACCTTCTGGCCCAAGGCCACTGGACACTGGCTTTTCTAACTCCACTGTGACAACTCCTCCCTCTACCTCATTGTCCCAAGTCTCCACAGAGGCCAAGCGGACCTCGCCATCCAGGCTAAAGCCACACTGTACCATCCTCACGAGGCAGCATGAACTGCATCAGTGCAGTGAGGAGTTGGTCCTGGGTGTGCTTGGCATAAAGTCCAAATGGGTTTCCCAGGCAACCAGGAGACAGCTGCTCTGGATCCATGACAAAGTCACTGAACATGCAGGGCAAGGCTGTACTGAGGCCACCTGGGACCTTCTTGCTGCCCTGGCTCAGCACAACAATATCCAAGCCAAGGTACACATTTGTTGTCTCCATTAAACTTTAAACCTCTTAGAACATAACTTGCAGCATTGCAGTTTGCTGTACTATATGTAATCTGAAAAAAAATCAACAAAGGAGAGCATCCTGAAGCTGCACACAGCAGATGCCACATCAAAATCCATGGATAAATCTTGCTGTTAGATTTTCCTCCTGTCTCTATGCTCTAGTTGTATACTGAGCCCCCTTTGCTAGGAGGCATTATGCTTACACTGCCTTCTTCTAGCAATCCCTTAAAGAGGCACTTCCTAATAGAATCTTCTGCCTTGTGCATGTTATTTAGAATATAAAGGTGCTTGGGCCATGTGTGTTGGTGTATGCCTATGATCCCAGCACTTGCAAGGCTGAGGCAGAAGGACTGCTTCAAGTTCAAGACTAGCCTTTACTACAATGTGAACTCAAAGTCAGCCTGAACTACACCGCAAGACCCTGTCTCAAAAAAAAAAGAATATAAAGATGCCTACTTCATTCATCAAACTAAGTGTACTTTCTTGAGAATTCATACCCCTAGCTCCTACAAAATGATCCTGATTTCTTGAGAGAGAAATCCTTACAACTATGCTGAAGAGAAAAAGCAAGTAGCATTAACTCTCAGACTTAAATCAACTCATTTTCTCATTTCATTCCCAAGTTCCTTTTCCCAGAAGTCGACAGAGTCATCACAATGAGACACGACCAGAAAGGAAATAGGAAACAGGAAATGTATGCTGGGATAGTTACACATAACATATTCCAAATATGCCCTATAGTTTAACAAGTAAGAAAACACACACACACACACACACACACACACACACATGCCATATTGATTAAGGTAATTACAAGTTAAGTAATTCTACTATCCCTCCCGCACTCTTCCACATAAGTCATTCTTAGCTTTTTCTCCTTCAGTGTGGAGCCTGGTGTTTGGACCACAGATTATTATTTCAATGATTTTGTTTTCTAAATAAAATGACTTTAATTATAATACATGTTCAAGATGGTAAAAAGTATGAGCCTTTTATACTCAGTTCAGTGTCTATCACATTCCCGTTTTAGTCAGCCATTGATGCTTCCGTTACAGAAGAATGTACAAATTAGCCACTCTGAAAGCCAAGGAGAATGCATGGAGAGTACATTTACTGTAACAAACAGAGATCAGAGTAACATCCACTTGTGGCCAGGGTGGAAAGAAGTAGCTTGCTTTTCTACAACACCTATCAGAAACAGCAGGCCAACAAGTAATTTTCTTCAATGTTTTCATTAACCCTACAAGTACTATGAAGGTAGCTAAATAATTTATGGTCCTGAAAAATACTACTAACATTTTTGGTACTTTTTTCCTTTATTAAGAATTAAAATACACTGATCCTCTATCATTCTTTATATGTAATTATCAAGAAATAAAAATGTCCATAATCTCATATTCCATTACAAAAAATATTTTTAAAAGAAGTCAGCCTTTTTTTTTTTATCACAATCCTATAATAGATTCACATCAGTATTTCTATCAAAAATATTGGTGTAATGCAACTCGCACCTAGGAGGTCTTAGGAAATAAATATTGTTAATGAATTTTACACTTTCTATTAGTTGGGTAAGTGCCTGTGAGCTTTATCATGTGCAATGTTCTGAAGGTCTATGCTCCCAAAATTTCAATTGTTGAATCACAAACCTCAAGGTGAGGGATGTAGGAAGAGAGATCTTTAGGAGGTGAGTAGGTTGTGAGAGAAGGGCCTCATGAACTAGGTCAGAAACCTGATGAAAGGAAGCCAAGACAAATCAGAGGGAAGGCATTAGAGGGTGCTGCCCGTGACTGGGAAACAACTTTTCACCAAGCACTGAATCTACCAGCAACTTGATCTTGGGCTTCTAGCCTCCAAAATTGCAAGAAATAATTTTGAATGAAATTGCCCAGGCCTGCTGGGTCCTCATTCAACCCAGAGCCCAGGTCCCGCATGGAACCCTGCAGCAGAACTCACTGCAAAGAGGCTGGAAGAGAGACTCACCCAGCTGATTTAGGAGCAGAACATTTTGACAGAGTGGCACAGAGGATTTCACTCCAAGGGCTGCAGCAGGAAGAAGTGGAGCGCCCAGACCCAGGCCACACCCACTTGGATGAGTTTGAACTTGGTAAATCTGGACCTGGTGTTAAGGTAATAACTCTATCTAAGCTCTACACCAAAGGTCAGAAGACAGTGATATACAAAATGACAAAGAGAAGGAGCAAAGTGCAGTCTCAGGCCCCAAGTCCACCCAGAACAAATGCAAAAGACACTAGCATAGAGGAAACTGGAAATCACATGCCTGAAATCTCTGAAATAATAGTGTCAGAAGTAAAGAAACAACTACAGAAAACAGTAGAGGAAATCAGATCAGAAATAATTTCTGAATTAAAAATAAATGATAACTATAGTAAAAGAAGTACTAAGTGCTCCTAAAGAAGACAC
This sequence comes from Ctenomys sociabilis, assembly GCA_004027165.1. Taxonomy (NCBI): domain Eukaryota; kingdom Metazoa; phylum Chordata; class Mammalia; order Rodentia; family Ctenomyidae; genus Ctenomys; species Ctenomys sociabilis. Next base: position 5,249 of record PVKA01027289.1, read on the forward strand.
TAATGAAAAAATAGAGCAGAATATAAAAATGATGGAATCCTTGAATAAGCAATACAGGAAAGAAATAGAATGCATGAAGCAGATTAAAAATGATATGCAGGAAATTAAAACCTCAATCACAAGCTGGCAAAACCATTTGAATGAAAGTGAAAATAGACTTTCAGACCTTAAAGGCACCATTGCAGCTAGTGAAAAAGTAAGAAAAGATCTCTTAAAAACAACTAGGATGCAGGAAAAAATAATTCAACATTTGCAAGACAATGCAAAAGTGAACAATGTGAGACTAATAGGCATCAATGAGAAGGAAGGAGTTAATACAAATGATATAAAAAGAATATGAATGGAATAACAGAAAACTTCCCAAATATGGGGAAACAATCTGATATTCAGGTAACTGAAGAATATAGAACCCCAAATATCAACCCAATTAAAAGTACACCCAGACATATAATAATCAAGATCCCAGAAATTCAGCACAGGAGCAGTCTGCTAAAAGGCACTAAAGTAAAGATACAGATCACATTTCAAGGAAAACCCATCAGAATAATGGCAGATTTCTCTTCACAAACCATCAAGGCAAGAAGAGCATGCAGCAAAGTACTACAAGTCTTTCAAGAAAACAAATTCCAACCCAGACTGATATACCCTGCAAAACTCTCTTTCAAGTTCAATGGAGAAGTAAAATACTTCCATGACAAAGAACAACTTAAGAATTTCATGATGACAAAGCCAAGCCTACACAGACTACTAAAAGATGTTCTAGAAAGGGAGCAAAATGACCACAACTCCATGGATGAGAATGGAAAGAACCCACCAAATAGGGCAAACAATTAAACACAAGAGAAAAAGAGGTATACAAAAGCAGCCTTTCAGTTATTCTTTTGTATACAGCAGCAAGATATTTCCAGCAGCATACTCTATGGGGCATGATTCTGTCTGAGTCCACAGGGTGGATATCAAGGAAATAGTAGCTCAGTCCCACAAATGACACCTGATCAGATGTCTTGGACACTATCCATGTCCATGACGTCCTAGAACTTTGTGTGACATCCTATCCCCAAACTGTTAGAAGTGCTGATCATTTATTTGCCATAACAGTATTCATCTTGTTTTGTTCTTAGTAATTCTTTACTATCATGAAAACTTTTTAGTTCAATTGTTTTCAAACATTTAATTTTTAATTAACATTTAATTTTTGGAATATTACTTAATCTTAATTTTTGTTTAAAGATTTGTACTGTATCTTTTTTTTTTTTTTTTTTTTTTTTTTTTTTTTTTTTTTTTTTTTTTTTTTTTTTTTTTTTTTTTTTTTTTTTTTTTTTTTTTTTTTTTTTTTTTTTTTTTTTTTTTTTTTTTTTTTTTTTTTTGTGGAACTGAGGATTGAACTCAGGCCCTTGTGCTTGCCAGGGAAGCACTTATTCCACTGAGCCACCTCCCAGGTACCATGTACTGTATCTTTGACTTACAATCTACTTAAAAGACATGGTATGATATTTTCTATATTAGAAACTTTAAAAGTATATTTCCATTTTTCCATTGACTTTATATTACTCCTTCCTTGTCTTACACACACACACACACACACACACACACACACATATATATGAAAAAATTTGTGTATAACCCTACATAAGATACTGTTTTGTAAAAATCTTTAATGAGCTTCTATTCTTATTTAATTAGTTAATTAATTAATTAATTTTGCAGGACCAGGGATCAAACTCAGGGCCCCGTGTTTGCCAGGCAGGCACCTATATCACTGAGGTATCTCCCCAGTGCATGACCTTTCAAATGGGTTCATCTAATATATTTTATATAGTCCTGCATAACTCTCATGTTGAGAACTCTTTATTCATTGTTGAGGACCATATAGCAACTTCTCTTGCCTTCTGAATCATGTTCTTTGTTATTTCCTATATGTTATGTCCGGAGGTATTAGAATATTTCGAGTTTGTATAACTGAAAAATATTTTACTTTTAGTTTTCAAAGGCATGTTTGCTAAGTATAAAATTCAAAGAGGACAGGGGCAGGGGAGATGGCTCAGTGGAATAAGCGCTTCCCTGGTGAGTGCAGGGGCCCAAGTTCAATATCATGTTCTGCAAAAAAAAAAACACCCAAAAAAACAAGAGGACAGATTTTTTTCTTTCAGTCCTTTAATTAGTCTGGTTTCTTATACACTTGGTCTTTTTTTTCCCTTTCTAATGTGAAATAAGAAGCTATTTAATTTTGTTCTTCCATAATTAATATGTTTTATGTATATACTTTAATGATTTCTTTGCAATAGGTTTTGGACAATTCCATTTTTGTGTATCTTAGTATGATTTTATTCAAATTTATTGTGCAAAAGGTTCATTTTTCTTGGAAATGTGGTATTATAAGTTCTATTAAATTCAGAAATTTTAAATCTTTAAATATTTGTTGTCTACGCTTTCTACTTTGAGAATTCTAATTATATGAATATAAGTTTCTCGATTTCTGACACAGAGTGAACTATTATGACTGATCTGTAGATTCTTTGTTCTTCATTTTTATCTTGGACAATTTTTATTGTTATATTCATTTAAGTTTGTAAATAATTTATTTACAATGTGTAATCCATTATTAATCTCATGCTATGTGTTCATTTCAGAAACATTTCTCTAAAATTCATTCTGTTTGCATCTTATATATTTCACATTTCAATATTTGTCTACAATTTTAATGATATGCAAGTACTGATTTTCCATAAAGTTAATGAAAAAAAAATAAAAGAAAGAAATATCTGCTATCTGTAAGCCACATGGCTTCTGCTATGTTATACCAGCCAGAATGAGCTGCGGTGTCATGCTACCCAATTTTGTCACTCAGTGGGAACCCATGAAATGACAATGGCCTCTAGCGTCTTTTGGCTTAGTGCTACAAAGCCAGTTCCTAAAGCCAATTGCCGAATCACCACAGTAATCTCCTTATAGCAAATATTCTCCCAGAAATCAGGTTTCTACCAGTCTGGCCAAGTATTCCTGTGGTGATGGCTGTGGTTTGCCTTCTCCGACATCGTGAGCCTGTTACTCTGTGTAAGAGGGTATGCCTTACCTCTGCCTTGCAACTGTACAGTTGTGAACCGAACATCCACCCTTTTGCACTTGGTCCTGGGTCTTTCCAACCACCGTGGGATTGCTAGGAGCAGAGGTATGGCTGCTCTCCACAGGAGCGAAGATGAACAGACAGCTCAATGCTCTGCTCAGGACTGCAGCAAAATCACTGCCAGGTGTGGAAACAGCCGAGTGCCAAGCTCCCTGGCCGGCAATGGAAGCATGGAGTTGAACAGAGGCCAGCTGAAGATGAGGCAGCTTAATGGCACTTTCTCTTATTTAACCAATATACTATGTCATCTGATCGTAAGATCTAATAGTGCTGGGCTTATGTTTGCATAGTGTATGTGGATCTAGATGGAAGTGAAATGCGATTTTCAACACCCTGCTGACCACTCTGTGAGTCCAGTGACTTCTTACCTTCCCAAAGTACCACACTTGGCAACTATTTTTAAAAGTTAGCAGACTAGCAAGTTGGATAGCTTCTGTGGTTTCCACTGGTCACAGCTCAGCAGTGTGAAGTTGCTCAGTCATGTTAGCTGTGCTGGCCACCTGTGGGTCAGCTCCCTTGGGGAGCATGTGCTTTGTAATGAGAGAAACGTGACTGCTGACCAGAATTCCCCACTCCAGCTGCTGCTCAGCTTTGGAGTTTAGCTCTTTAATGACATTCATCTCCCTCAAAGATAAGCTGTTGTCACCAAATTTCCCTTTATGCTGTCAAGGTCACCTTTGTTAAAGTCCTGGGCAGGTTTTTCCTCCTTCTGACCTGGAGCATGTTCCTCTGTGCCATGACAGTGGACAGCACCCACCGAGCTCTTCTGTCCTCTATGCATCATTTCCACCTCCAGTGTTAGCTCTTCCCCTCTGCTCTGTTCATCTTCCCTGCCTCACCTTCTTTGAGCTCTTTTCTCCTGGCCTCTCAGCAAGCCCTCCTCAACTGTCCTCACTCAGATCATGACCTGCCAGCTAGAGCGGGATCTTCCCCACAGGGACCCATTACTCACTTCAACGCTTGAGGATCTTGTGTAAGAGCTGCTGCCAGGGGAAACTCCCAGCAGCGACAATGCTCATTCGTCTTTTCTAGCCTCTGCTGAGTACTCATCCCACCTACTCCGAGCAATAAGTCTACCACACACCATTGCCCTCCTAAAAACAGCCAACCAGAAGAGCAGAGCTTCATCTTCTCTTTAGGTTGCTTCTCCTGAGTTGTAATCGTTCCTTCTCAGGGAAAGTACTGAAGACAACACACACATAATGTATGTGGCCATCTGCACATGGTATTTCACTGAAATAACCACACCCTGTGTTTGTGTATGTATGCCAACACATTTCAATAAAACAACCCATAAATTAATTAGCCATTAATTTCAAGCTTCCATTTCCTCCCTCTTCTCCACCTGCTAGGCCTGCTCTCTCTGACCAATCAGATTATAATAAAATACACATATTTACTTCTTCCACAGCATCTTCGGTGGTAGGTTCTGCATCCAGGCTGAGCTCCTCCTCAGTGGTCTGACAACAAAGACACATGAGAAGGACAATTAGCATGCAAGGTTTTTCCGAAGAGCCTCATGCAAGGAGTCAATGGAGAGGCTAATTAAATGATTGGCATTGGCTTGCGAGGACACAGGAACTGCGTCATGGTGCCTTTTTACCTGCATTTGCTGGTAACTGTGTAATACTTCATGCCAGAGACAGACTCTTTAATAGGTGACAAACATGCACTGCACTTTTGTATCCCAAGTCACAAATCATCGAATCAATGAAGTGTGTAAAACTCCTAGTACAGCTGAAGTTGAGCAAGGACACTTACATACAATCTGTGACCACCAGGACTGGGGCTTGGGTGAGGCTAGGAAGCCAACATGTTTGGATGGACACAGATGACGGTGCAGGCATTTGTAACCATTTCTGCCTGTAATGTCAAGTCAGTGCTGCAAGAATTTTTTAAGTCCTAGAGTAAAGTACCAGGCAAGGTATCTATGTTGTACCCAGCTTGGAGAGGAGGACCTGGGGTTAGGTCTCTGCTTGCTACTTAAGTGACTTGGGGCAAACTTCTTCAACTGAGCCTCAGTTCTGTCAGATTTAAAACCAGGAAAATAACAGTACCTACCATCTTAAGATGTAGGGAGAATTTAATACAAAAACACCCATCCTGGGATGTTCTGGAGGTCCCATGTTTTAATTAGGATGCTCCCTTGTCTGCCTAGGCTCCTTCATGCTGTGGATGTTTCAAGTTAGCTGCTGTCATCATCACTACTTTCACCCTAGTAGCCGTGAGACAATAGTCATGATGCTGGCTGACTATGAGTCATCAGGGAATCATATTCGATCTGCTCTGCTTGAAAATGGGGACTTTTCCTTTCTCTAATGCATTGTGACATCCCAGAAAGACAAATCATGCTTGCTTCTCAGAAATAACACAAATAAAACAGGTCAACTAGACCCTCTGGGCTGCTCTGCACACTGGCCTTACTCATCTTTTCTCAATTTCTCCCTGAAGTGTGCCCTTGGCCATTGTAACTCTGCTGAAAACCACAACAGAAAGCGCTGCTCCTGAGATGTGCCTTTAATGTGCAAAACAGAATTCACAAAATGCTACATGGAGGACCACAGATTTTAATTAGTATTATATTCCCTTGTCTGAACATCCCATTTATGGGTAAAATCCCTTCCACGATATCTCAAATAAGTCATAATAGCACAATGATGGTCCCCAGACAGTCAAATGGATTCCCCCTGTGTGAAGCAGGATGATTGATGTCTTAGGAAGAATTTGCAGAATTGTAATTCAGGGGTCTCTTTTTCTCTTAGATTATGAACAAGAGAAATTGATGGAGAGGAAGCAGAAGGAAGAAGTAGTTGGTGTGGAAGGATCACCAACCCCTGGAGCAGTCAGTTGTGTTAAATTTGTGTAAAGACAAACAATCATCAGAACTGAAAGCTCCCAGCAGATGTTCGTATAAGGAAAAGCATGCCTGCTCTCCACACAAGGATCTCAGGAGATTTCATTCAGAGCCCAGAGACTACTGTGCTCCTCTTGATTTCCTCTCCTCCCTGGTATGTAAGTGGTTTTAATGCTGTAGAATATGAAAGGGACAAAACAGGAGAATAAGATTGACCTAAAAGAGATCCAAAGCACATGGATTCTGCATTTTTGAGGATTTAGAAGTTTCTTTCAGAACTTTGAATGCCTTATAGTCAACAGTAATCTCTCTGTGGAAAGAATTCTCGTTCCAAATAACTATGAATATACTACTGCATCATAAACATACCTATCCTGCAGGGCTTCTGTCCTAAAGACCTCACCCGAGAGCCTGAAGAAAGTGCTTTGTGCCTCAGAAGCTAGTTCAGACAAATTCCCACATGGAGTCGGACACAGCTCAGGCGCAAGGCCTTCCACCATCTCCCCTCTCACTGGCCATCATGCAGCATGGATATCATCAGCTGAGCTTGAAGACTTGAATTGGCAAGAGGCTTCCAGGGTCAGGACATATTTTTATGATAATATGAATCTGCTTGTGGCTGGTCCATTTTCAGTTAACTCGAGAAGTATGTAAATCCCAAGCTGCTCCTCAGGCCTTGTCCCTGGTCACAGGGTCAAGTCCAAAATCCTGGCAGGACACCTACAGAGAAAGCCCCCTGCCTTCCCACTAGCCCTGCCCAGCCCAGCTTAGCCCTAAACTCCCTGGCAGGAGCTTTGGGTCCTGGGCTTCACAGCTGGGCATCCCTCCCCACTACTTCAATACATCCCTCCCCAAGTACTTCGGATGCTCCAGGAAATACAAAGAGAACTTCTGCCAGAATCATTTATTCATTGATTAAGGCAATTTTTAGAAAAATCAAATCTTTCAAAAGACAAAAAAAAAAAGACTTGGCAACCCCTGATATGAGTGGCTCCTGCTAAGGCCTGTCAACTCACAGCAAGCACCAGATACAAACAGAACAAGGAGTGGCCAGCGAGCTTGGTGTACCCACACCAGGCTCCAGAGTGCCCCAGTTCAAAGATGAGCTGGACGACTATGCCGCTCTCAGGCACTCTGCTAAACACCCGTAGCTATTTCAAGGATTTTCAGTGTAGTTTGACTGCCCAGGAAAGTATTAAATATGAAATATTAAGTAAGTTATCTTCTAAAAGAGAATCTCATTCAGCTTAAAATGATGTTATATGAGTATCACAATAAACACTACACATATAAAAACTACTGTTTAAAAAGCATTGAATTTATAAGTATGATTCTGGGTGCAGAGGATGAGGCAGAAATTATAACTCGGATACACAGGAGGTTTAGTAAATTATTAAAATTAGCTATTTTTAAATGCAACTTGAGTTGCTATCAACAAAGCACAGGGAATCTCAAATTTTTATAGCTGTTAATTATTTTGAGAAAATGCTCACAACATGTGTGTGAACTGTATTGAATTCAAAGGGAAGAAATACAATTCCTGGGAGCCGAGGTTCCCTCTTCCTTGGGACCCAGCGTCAGCAGGGTCTCCCACACTTGTGCAGTCCTGGGCTGCACTCCTAACATTCGCGGGGCAGCCTTTCTCCTTCGTTGCGCCTCTTTGTCTGAACATGCGCCCTTTGGGGCTGTCCCTGCCTCCGTCCTCTGTTCCGACTCCCGGGCAGGCCCTCTGTGTCCACTCTCATTGCAGATGGAGGTCTAGGATTTGAAGCCACTTGTTGAAGGCAACACAAACAACGACGCAGGCTCCTTGGGAAACCCGGGAACGCACACGCGCTGCAGGCAGCATTCTGAACGATGGTTTAAGGGCAGTGTTTTCCTCCCCCTGATCTCATTTAGCTGTTTACATCGTGCACAGTGCCATATGGGTACACACGTAAGTGAGATTTACACACGCACATGTACCTCAGACACCTATGCATATTAAATATCCGAGTCTCGGCCACATAACAGTCACTCAATAAATCTTAATGTGTTATGTCAAGCTCAGTTCATTTGCCAGAGTCGGGGTTTGTCAAGATACTATGTCTGTACTCACCTCTATTTCCATCGGCTCCACTTCTATCTTTTTCCATAGTTCCAACAACTGTGCAATCGGCATTTTAAAAAACTTTCCTTTGGTCAAGTATTGATAGAAAGCAAGCAAAAAAGCGGCGCGGACCAAGCAGCCGGGAAAGGAACAGTGGGCAGATGCGGGCAACCGCAGCAGCAGAGCCGGCGGGGAGCCGCGGGCCGAGTCAGGCGGCCCTCTGGGAGCTGGGAGCGGTCCAGTCTTGGCGCGGCCGCCGGCGTCCTCTCCTGTTGGTCCTGCCGGGAGCTGCGGCAGCAGGAGGAGGAGGAGGAGGTGGAGAAGGTGGAAAAGGAGGAGGTACCTGCTACGGAGGACGCCTGCGTTGGTCTGGGATAGGTGCTCGCGGCAGCCTGGAGCTCCTGCCTCCCGCGCCGTCTCCACCCCCCCCGCCCCCACCACTATTTTACCTTAATTGGCGCTAAATGAGGGTGAAAGTTGAGTCTGAGGATGCGGCTGCCATAGAAACTGCCTAGCAACCGAGGGCTGGGGAGCGGAGAGGAGCACGCGGAGACAGGGTCTGCCCTCCCTTGCCACCTCTGCGACGCCCCAGACTCCAGCTGCCTAAGCCTCAAGCACCCTCCCCTTTCACCTCTGAGACCCCTAGTCCCAAGCGCCACCGAGCCCGCCGGGGCATGAGGCAGATGCTCCGCTGCGTCTTCCGAAGCAAGGTTCACAGATTCTCCAGCCAGGCACTGCCGCTGACCTAGCAGGGGGGCTCCCCGCTGTCCCAACTCCAGGCACCAGGCGCGGGAACGCGGACACCCAGCCTGAAAGGACGGTCGGAGCCAGAGGACGGGGCAGAGGGCGCTCTAGCATTCCGCCTGTGGCTGCATTTTCCTGCCCTGAGCTGTGGCAGGGGCCTTTGCCCCAGGGACCTGAGATCAACCCTGTTCTCTCTCTCTCTCTCTCTCTCTCTCTCTCTCTCTCTCTCTCTCTCTCTCTCTCTCTCTCTCTCTCTCTCTCTCTGTGTGTGTGTGTGTGTGTGTGTGTGTGTGTGTGTGTGTGTGTTTCAAAGCAGGAGTGCTAAACTCTCTAAAACGCAGACCTGTCGGGCATGGGGCAGGGATTTCTTGGGAGACTCATGCTGGCATGATGGATGTTATTTGGTTTTCCACCTGCAGACATTGCAGTCCCATTTCACAGATGGGAAAACTGTGGTTCCGGGGTAGGGAATAGTCTGAAGACACATACCCATGAGGCCAGTCGAAGAGGTAAGTCCAGTCTCCCTGCCTGACTCTAGTCAGCGACTATAGGTTCTCCAAGAGAGGAACACTAACCAGTACAATGTAGGGGAACATTTCCTGCCTTTAATTCCTTTTTCGAGGGCAAAGGGGGGCAGTGTTTCTGCCCCCCTTTGCTTGTTTTGGAAGAAGAGACATACTAAACACATTCATCTCCCTGAGTGCTACTCAGAAAGCATTTTGATTCCCCCTCTTGGGAAATCATGTTCAAGTCTAATACAATTTGATTTTGCTCTGGAGGAAGCGTATTCATTTCTGTATCTTTGAGAAAAAATATCTAAGAAAGTGACTTACTGATTCTAATAATTATATCAACTCTTTGTCTTTTCACCTTTATAAACTCTCCAGTTCATTACCCAAAGGGGGAAAGAAATCCAAATTCCAGATGTTTCGTATTTCTAGAAAAATAATGAAGCTGAAATTTACAGAGAGGTGAGTACTTAAAGCTGATTTATGATAGTCATTTTATCTGTCCACCAAATGAGACCAGTAAGTACGTTGGAAATTAATTCTTGTCAGAATAAAAATGACAGAAATTGCATTTATTTTCAAACTGGGTATTGGCTAATTGACAGCACAGAATAAAGATTTCCAAATTTTAATCACAATAAGGTAATCTGGGGCACACAGTCAAGGATCACAGGTTCATAACAGACAAAGTAAAGTGGTTTTCTGGTAATAAAGTCACTCATAAAAAATGTTACTAATGAAATGGGAAGATTATTTAATTTGATGACTGAAAAAGTGCACCTCCTGCATGGAAGTGAAGATGCAATGGGACTTTTCCTTGTTTTTACAAAGCCTCCAGCTTGTGGAACTTCCCAGAAGTGTTCTGAAGCCAGCAGACTAAAATACTCATCTTTTAATTTGAGGAAGGAATTAAAAAAAAAAAAAACTTCAGGGGGGACTACTTCTGGGTGGTCCTGCTTCCTAAGAAACCACAGGGAGCTCAGGCAGCACTAAAATCCTGGCCAGAATTAGCTGTCACCAAACACAGGGGCTGCTGTGTTAAGAGTGTGACACAGATACCTGGACTGAACCTCACCAGCTACTTCATAGGTAAAGCACAGAAGCCTGAAGAAGGCGGTTGCCGGTTGCCTTCAACCAGGCAACACTGTGCTTCACTCCCTCACGCTTTCCTTCTGCAGCACATACCTAAGATGGTTATCTACTTCCCTAGGAGCTATCTGAAGAGGTGCGGTATGGAACCCCTGGGCAGGAGTGAAAAAGATTTGCAAATAGATTTCCTAGGACTCAAGGTATAAAATAAAAATTTAAAAGACCTTTCATGAGGAAACATCAATCCAGGAAAATATGAGACCCATTTAAAAAGCTTGTGTTAGAAAAGATGAATAGGAGAAAAGGGGAATAATCTTTCTGAAAAGCAATGATGATTACATCAAAATACCTGAGACGATAAAAATTTCAATAAAGAGTCAAAGAAATTAAGAGCATTGGGTGCCTTTTCAATTCAACTAAATCCCAAGAAGATCAGAACAACATCTGAAAAACCGATTTCCAAGAAAACCATCCGGCAGCACCAATTTCCATGGAGAGATAGCAACTGAGACATCTTTGTTGGAAATGGACTTCTAATGAGCCAAACCTTAGGAGTAAAAACAGTGGAGAGTACTGCCGAAGTCCCGCGTCACAACCATGTTGATATGAGGAGGAGCTAGTATCAGACTCAGTGATGCTCAGGCCTACGTGAAAATCTGTCTCTTGCACAAGTGAGCAAAGGTACACTTCTGTGTTCACAATACATAAATCTAAAAAAAAAAAAAAAAAAATTCCCTTCCCCAGGCAGGGAAGGAAAGAGGGAGAGAGAGAAGGCAAGGGGAGGGGGGAGGATCTAGTCAGCTGTGGTTTCTGACAGCCAGAAGAAAGCTGAGTATCCTCTAGCATGGACACCATGGGGAAGGACTGGCCTCACTCCTGCCCCTCACAGTTGTCTTTCTTAGTTCAGCTTTCCAAGGCACAATGGAGGGAGCTACGGCAACGATGTATTTTGTGAGATATGGAAAAGACCCCAGCCTCGTCCCAGCCATCTGGGGTGAGGGACAGTGAGATGCCCTTGACTACCGCTGCTGACCTTGGATGTTTTCAGAGAACTTGGACCTTTTATCTTAGGCTGTTCCGCATTGCAGGTCATGACATATAAAGGATTTGGCTAAATAGAAGAAATGACTAGTTTCTGGTAGAGTGATTACCTGCCTTACTAATTCTACTCTCCAAAGTTTCAGGAAATTTTCCAAAAATACCAAATTCATTTTAACTGAAAGTCATATTACTCATCGTTATGAGCTGAATCTGTGCCCTTGACTCTAAATTCTTATATTGAAGTCCTAATATCACTATTTCAGAGTGCAGCCTTATATGGAATTAGGGTTCATGCAGATATCATTAGTTAAGGTGAAGGCACACAGGACTGGATACATCTTTTGTCCTATGTGATTGTGTCATGTAAATAGGGAAAATCTGGAAACAAACCCACTAGTAAGGAGAATGCCATGTGAAGTGCTGCTGCCATCAACTGAGGAACTGTGATCAAGTGGAACAAAACTAGGGGACAGATTCTTCCTGGGGTCCTCAAAGGGAGTATAGGCTCAATCTGGTCACTTTTGTCTCAAATGTCGACTTTCAAATGTAGACAGTCCATTTCTATTGATTCAAGGGCCAGGGAGATGGCTCAGTGGAATAAGTACTTCCCTGACAAGTGCAAGGGCCTGGTTCTGAAAAAAAAAGGAAGAAAGAAAGAAAGATTTCTACTGATTCGAGCACTCTGGTTATGTTACTTTGCTATGGAAGGCCCTGAACAGAGTGACACAGCCTTGGGAAGATAAAGAGATGTAACAGTGGATCAAAAGCACTGTAATGCTCCAATTCTATGATGTCCAGGAGCCAGAACTCCCTAATACAATTGATGCAGAAAGACCCTTCATGGACACTTTCTCCCCACAGTCAGCCACGTAGGGGATATTGCCTCAGCCATGCACAGGGATGTCATCTTAGCCATTTGAGGACATCATCCTGGCCGCCCAAAGGGATGTCATTTTAGCCAGCAACTTTAGTGCTCCCAAGCAGCTTGCAAAAGCTCAAAGAAACCACCTCATCTCCCAAGCCTGCAGTTTGTTCCAAAAAGACACAAAACACATTTGAAATCAAAACCAGCCCTTTACAGGATACAGTGAAAGCCTCATTTCCAATAAAACAGAGTCGTGACACATTGAACATAACAGCTTTTTTTTTCCCCTAAAGAAATTGTTCACCAGAAAGGAAAAAAGGCTGAGCACAGAGTAAACAGCTTCTCTTTTGATGAAAAGCAAATTATAAGCTAGGAGAAATTTTCAGCAGGAGCTTGCCATTTTCTCAACTAAGATTTTCATCTCACTGATAAGAAAAGTCACGGTGACCCAACCTGCCCACATTCTTAGGACACCCTGTGTCTTTCTATGGGCTTGGTGGGCCTCACCTCTGGGCCACGACACAGCCCCAAGCAAGGGCTTGCTGGCTGTAGCTGCATGAATGCATGCTCCAGTTCCCTCCTTAAGAAGAGTGCGCATCGCATGGGCTTGCTTGTACATGCACATACACAAAACAGGAAGACTTGAAAATGGTGAAACATCTGCATTCTCCTTTCAGTGTGTCAGCTTGTGTGCCCACACATATTTTCCAGAAGTTACCATGAGCTTATGAAAAAACATGTACACAGTGTTTACCAGCCTTCTGGGTGGGAGTCCTAACAGACTGGTCATGCAGAAAGGGTAAGGCAAGAAGAGCTCTTTCCAGGTTTGGGAGATAGCTCTGTAGAATAAGTGCTTACCTGGCAAGCGCAAGGTCCTGAGTTCAATCTCTGGTACCACAAAGAAAAGCTCTTTCCTAATGGAGCACACTAACCAGGAATTATGAATTCAGTAATTCCTAGGGTTTTATTTAATTTAGCCTCAAACCAAACATATTTCTTCTGAAGTGTATTTCATAAGCCTAATTACATAGCAATTCAACATGAACAAATGTCATTCAAAAGATTAGGCATTTGCTGTTCCCCTTTATATGGAAAGATATTCTTCCATTGGAATCACCTGGAAACATAACCTTTGCCAAGATTTTAAAGTAAAACAAATATACTTCTAGATGCATATATAGATATATTTACTTTTCTAAAACAAAGTGTTCACTACTGAACCAACTCCAGTTCTTTTGAACATAAAAAAAATTTGCAGATATCGAGCTGAGAAAATGTGGAAATGACTTTTAAAAAGTGACACCTATGTAATGGAGCAGAGCAGCTGGTTATGAGCAGTGAACAGTGTCACAAGCTACCCAGACCATTGATAGACAGCATTTTTTAATAATGTTTGGCACAGTTTGATAATGGTCAAGTGTCTTATAAAATATAAATGATCACCAATTATTAGATTAGGAATGGGAGAGGGCAAGAAATACATACATCAGAATGACTAAAAGATATAGCTGTGATCTGATATTACTCTGGATACAGTAGACATTAGAGAGAATCAGAGCACTCCTGCAGGTATTGGTGCTTACAGATGATTAAATATATGCACAGATGGGACTTAATGCATTCCTTAAGGCATAGTTGTTTCTGTCTGAGAACATAATGACCACTAAAACACGGTGCTTATAGGAATCTTCCAAATAATCTATAGAGTTGATTATTATCCCTGGCATTGGCATTTAAAGTGTTGCACTGCAGTCACATATCTCAGAAGAATAAGTACAGGGTTGTGGGGTTCTCCTTTGCAAGGAGACAGAGACGTTTGAAATGTGATGTGCATTTGATCCCATAGGCGCATTAAGCATCTTGAGAGAAAAAACTGAGGACAGGAGGGTTCCTAGTGGTAAGCACAGATTCCCATCTGCAAGAATCAACCCAAACTCAGACCCCAGAAGCATATTGCTGACATGTTTGCTTATACATTTTTTCCTGTTTTTTTCTTTTTTAGATTACACATAAGACACCGTAATTGTACATACAGTGGGGGATTATGTTTCCATGTATGTATATATCACATAATGTTTGTCTAATATAATGTATAATATAGTTCTAAAATAGTTATCATTGATGGTGAAATGTTTTTTAAAGCTTTACAGCATTTTGCAGTGTATAGTACATTGCAGTCTGAGCTAGGTTTCTCATGTCCTTGACTTTAATTTCTATATCTAGTTGTTTTTTTTTTAAAGGAGAAACAAATCAGTTCTTGCTTACCTTGTCAGGAAAATGTAAGAACAGAATAGACCAGCCAACCTTGACATACAACCTTGCACACAAACATGTTCTTGTTTTTTTTCCCTTCAAGTTGTAGCTTCAGAAATGATTAGAACAGAAAATGGTCAGAATAACTATTTCAGCACCAGTCTGTAGAGTGATGAAAAGGTCCATACAAAGAAAACCCTTTGTTTGCCTCTCTAAGGAGAGACAACCTTAAAACAATGAGCTGGCAAAATTAAGGGCTGTAGACAGCACCAAACCAGATTCTTTATGTGCATTTGTCCTATTTGCACTTGAAGAGGGGACTAAATTCCTTTCATAGGAGAGGTTACTGAGAAGACCAGAGCACAGAGGGTCAATGAGTCACCCAGGAGGGGTGTCTAGGTCAGTTGAAGCCACAGAGACCCTTCCAGGCTGGGAGGACAGGAAGTCTGCAAGGGAACAGGAAAGAGAATAGAGAAACTGGCATGGCCAGAGGTCAACCAGCCACAAGGCCGATGACAGGTGTCACCTGGTCAGAGCATGGGCGTGCTCTGGAGAGTGCACTGCACTTCTTCATGGGGTTGGGGCTGGGGCTCCATCCCTTCTTACACTGATTAACATAAAGCAAACTCCCAGTTTCCATAGACAAGCTAATCTGTGTTCATGGAATTACTGGGGAGAATATAAAAATGTTTTCAAAATGACAACAAATGATTCCTGAGGGAACTTTTATAGTATTCAGAAATATATATATGTATGTGTACACACACACACACACACATATTTTCCCACATATTGAGCATATAGCTAGTATCATTGAGAGGCCCAGGTTTCACCCCAGCACTGGAAAGGAGGAAGGGAGGAAGGAAGCAATGGAGGGAAGGAAGGATGAATGAAGAGAAAGAAAAAAAATCATCTCTCTACCTCTTTTGATTGAGCTCATCAATCATGAGAGAATTCAGTGTCACAACCCCTGCAATGTGGGAGCAGGCTGCTGGTGTGTTTCTAAGGCCAGACGGAGGACTTGTCTCTGATAGCTTCCTATTCAGTTTTCAAGCCAGTCTCTGACAAACAAAGAGTATTAGACATTCTGGAGAGTTAAGTGTGAGGAGAACAGTACAGCACCAATGATTAGAAACCAATAGACTATTTCTTCCAGTATGAATGGCTCAGTTGTTAACTTTCTCAAGATGTTATTGGGTGGAAGGGTGGTTTTAAAAGAAAACTCTGTAAGATGAATATTGCATGTACTAAAGAGAAAGGTGGTTCAGGAATCAACATAGAAAGGCATTTTTATAATATCATTACGATACTGCTCGAGAATAGCCCATATCAACTTTGGATACTTATTCTTAGCTAGTAAATGAAGTTAGACATAGATCCTATAAGCATATATACATTGCTAAAAAGGAAACTTTGCTTATTTGTATTCATATTCTATACTTTCTGTGGAAGACCACCAGAATGACTCTCCTTGAGAGAGGAGCATTTTTTTTTCCATTTTGGGTAAATCTGCCCTTATTCTGAAGTATTGATACATGCTGGATAAATTTTGATATGTGCTGGCTAAGTTTTGTCTTTATCCTTTCAACTCTTTAAGTAATGCAAATAGCTCTAGCTCAGGGGCCAATATGACAGGTCAGTGACAGGTCAGTGATGTCCCAATTGTAGCTCCCTAGTAATATGTATGAACTAGGCCAACAGATGCCATGCTGTCCCTATCTGCTGAAATTGAATGTCAAGAAAAGAGGCTATAACATCTCAGGGAGGGCCAGTGAGGTAGTTCAGTGGACTTAGCACCTGCTTACGCAAATGCAGGGACTGGGTTTGGTCCCCAGCACCATGTGCCACACCCAGCCGCACCTCGGGGTATGCTGAGTAGAGACCAGACACGGTGTTGCAAGCCTGTAATCCAAGCACTGGGGTATCTGAGAACAGGAGGATCACTATGAGTCTGAGCTGCATAGTGAGACCTTGTACCAAATACATTAAAAAAAAAAAAAAAGAGCTCACAACATGGTGATTACACATCAGAACTGAAGCACTGACCTCAATAGCACCAGCCATAAACACAATCCTAAAACTAAATGTAACCCTAAAGAAAATCTTAAACACAAACCTATCCTTATCCTTAACCATAAGCATAACCATAGCCGTAAGTATATGTAACCCTAACTCTAAGCCTAGACCTAGCCTTAGCCGTGGCCTTGAATTTAAAACCAAACTCTAATCCTAAACCTAACCCTAACACTAACATCAACCCTAATCCTGACTATAACCTAACTCTAACCCTACTCCTACCTGTAGCCCTATTCTAAAACCCTAATATTGAGCTTAACTCTAATTGCAACTTTCATTTAAAACAGCAGAATAAAGCTTTGATATGAGTAAGATTTCTAACTTAAAGTCTATGCAAGTGAAGCATTAAAAAAGCTGTTACTTCATGCCAAGCTGAAAAGCACTATTTAGGCGAAGCTGCTATTCCCTATGAAGGCTTGATATACATGCATTCAGAGGATCAGTGTTGCAGAGAGGTGTGCATTCCATGGAGCACAGTCAGACTCCATTCACTGCAACTAGCCTGCACCAGACACCTTGAGCTCTAGCGATTTGCAGTTACAAACTGAGGCGAATACACTTTGCTCCCTTTAACTTCTATGAGGAAAAGACTGTCAAGGAAAATCCAAATCTGCAACCTTTAGCTTTTTAACCCTAACTCAAACCCTAACCTTAACTGCAGCCCCAGCTCTAGTACTAGACATAGCCCTTACCTAAGCCCTAAACATGACCCTAATCCTAATCCATATCTGTGATTGTTGCTTGACTGTGTCAATTTAAGTAACAACTAAATTGGCTCAGCACAGTTCTGAGTAGTAGAAGACGGCTCTTCTAGTAGTAGTAGTTCTAAATACCAGCTACAACACCATAATCAGCTACAGAAAAATAAGGGATTGCAATTATAATAATTTTCCCCTAATATGATTCTAGTCATACAATGTTCCAGTAATATAATGTTAATAGATTTGATATTGGTTCTTAAGTATTGTTAAACCTATGTTATAACTTTAAATTCATGGATTTTTTTTCTTTGGCTCTTTTTGAGACAGAGTCTTACTATACAGTTAGGTTATACACCTTGTAACCCAGGCTGGTCTCAAACTCATAAGGGTCTTCTTGCCTTGTAATGCTGGGATTACAGCATATGCCACCATGCCCAGCTCCAAGATATGGCGTATTAAGCGTAAACATTACCCAAAGAAAATCTGTCTTCTATTCTAGTGAGGGAATTAGTACATTTCTGTTTGTATGAAGGATAGTTTTAACACATTAAGAGGGAACAATTATGAACTTGACTTTGTATCTGGAAACTATGGTTAAAGAAATGTGTCTGTTGTCAAGTCGACAAAAGATGGATTGTGATGGTTGGTTGATCATGTCAACATTAGGCAGAAATGCTGAACTACATTGGCTCAGCATAGTTCTGGGTGTAGAAGACCCACCCTACATGGGTACTTGCTTACCAGCTGTATGCCCCCTACAAGGAGGATTATGACCAAACGGGATAGAAAGGAAAAAGAAGGAAGGGTTGCTTCTATTTTCTTTGCGGGAGGGACATCCTTTGCTTTCACCTCGGATGCCATCTCCTGGCTTCCACCATAGACTCTGCAGCCTCCCTTTGCGCACCCTTCAGCTCCTGATACAGACTCACAAGGGGAAACTACATGGACCTCCAGGCCCTCCGCTTCTGATCCTCAGTGCAGACAGACAGACCTGCTGTAGTCCTCTACGCTTGACTCTGTGGGTGATCATTGTAAGTGAATCTTGTATATTCTTATCATTTGTATATCCTGTATTATATCTGTTTCTCTGACTGATATGGGTTGGATCTTGATTAGTGTTAGGAGTTAGGGATATCGTTCGTGAGCCGGTAACTGTATACTGGAGTGCAGCTAATAGAGTTAGGGTCTAAGATAGTGTTAGAATACAAGTCCCCAAGTATTAGAGGTGCAGGTATTAGGATTAGGGTAAGGGATAATTGAGAAGCCAGTTCCCGTATACTGAGGTGCCAGTATCAGAGTTGAGGTTAGGTATAGGGACAGTGTTTAGGTGCAGCTTTTAGGTTTATGATTAGGTTTTGGTTTATGCTTAGGGATAGTGACATCATGCAAGTAACCACGCATTAGGGTACTTTTAGATTTAACATTAGAGTTATGGGAAGTACTCAAGGATTAGAGTTATGGTTCAGGTAAAGTTTAGAGTTAGGAATAGTGCTAGGGTGCTATTACCAGAGTACTACTGAGTATCATTATTAGGGTTAGGGTTATGGATAGTGTTGGTGTGAAGGTATTCCAGTATTGGGGCACATATATTAGTGCTAGGATTAGGTTTAAAGTTAGGGATAGTGTTGGAGTGTTATTACATGGGCATTAGAGTGCTGGTATTAGAGTTAGGCTTAGTGATAGTTTGGGAATGCAACTAAGCATTGATTTGTGTGTGTTAGGGTTATGGTCGGGGTTGGGTTTCAGGTTACCTTTAGGGATAGTGCTGGAATGCAAGTGTCTGAGTATGAAGCATGTTATCAGAGTTAAGGGTAGGGATGAGTATAGTGTTGCAATGTAATTAGCTTAGTATTTGGTTGCAAGTATTAGGGTTAGGGTTAGGAGTAGTGTTAGCATTAAGGTTGGGATAGTGTTGGGTTTCAAGTTCCTGCACATTTGTTTCCATGTATTAGAGCTAGTGTCAGGGTTAGGCTTAGGGCTTGGGTTAGGGTTAGGGATGAGGTGAAGGATGAAGGTCAAGCACAAGATATTGACTACTGGTGTGCAGGTAGGTGTTAGAGATCGGCTTAGGTTTAGCAATAGTGTTGGGGTATAAGTATTGGTGCATGACGATTAGGGTTAGGGTCAGAGATCGAGTTAGATTTAGGGGTAGTGCTGGGTATAAACACCCAAGAACTAGGAGGTGGGTGTTATTGTTAAGATTAGGATGCAGACTAGGCTTATGGATCACATTGGGGAACAAGATCCCAAGATTTGTGCCCAGGTATTAGTGTTAGGTCTAGAATTAATGATCAGGTTAGATTAAGGTAGTGTTGAAATGCAAGTACTTGAGTACAGAGGAGCAGAAATTCTAGTTTCTAATTAGAATTAGAAAGAGGAATTGTGGGAAGGAATGTCTTAGGCATAGTGTTTGGGTGCATGTACCCAAGCATTAAGTTACAGGTATTAGGGTTAAGGTTAGATTTAGGGTGATGGGTGTTGGTATGAAGGCTACAGTTAGGGGTTGATAGTGTTGAGGTACATATACCCAAGTTAGGGTTTGGGTTCAGAGTAGGATTAGGGATAGTGTTGGAGTATGAATACCCAAATTCTGTGGTGTAGGTGTTAGGGTTAGAGTTAGGATTATCACTAGAGCCAGGAATAGCGAGGGGTTACAAGTACACAGCAAATACAGGGGTACCTCAGTTCATGAACTCAATTCTCTCCAAGATTCTGGCTGCAAACTGAACTGGAAAAGAACCAAATCAGATTTCTCTATAAGATCAACAGTGAACCTAACTATTGAATTTCATTCAGTTCTTATCCAGCTCAGTTTGCTACCAGAATCTTGGAAAGGATTGAGTTCATAAAATGAGGTATCACTACTGTGGTGTGTGTATTAGGATTATGGCTAGCGTTATGGCTAGGGATAGAGTTGTAAACATCCCCAATCATTGGGATGCACATATTAAGGTTAGGGTTAGGATTAGAGTTACAGATAAGGGTAGATACAGAGTTGGGATGCAAGTCCCTGAGTACTGGGCTGACAGTATTAAGGTTAAGGCTAGTGTTAAGGTGGTGATCATGTTTGGATCCAAGCCCAAGTGTTGTGATCTAGATATTATGGCTACGGTTATGGCTATGGTTATGGTTATGGTTATGGCTATAGTTAGTGTAAGCATTAGAACTAGAGATACTGTTGGGAACACTCTCAGTGCAAATACCTGAGTGTTGAGATACAAATACTAGGGTTAGTGCTATGGTTAGATTGATTAGGGTTATAATTAGGTGGTTAGGATTATGGTTAGGTAATCAGAATTATGATTAAGGGGTTAGGATTATGTTTGTGTAGTTAGGATTAGGGATAGGGACAGTTTTGGATACAAATATCTAAGTATTGAGTTGTAGGTACTAGGGTTAGGCTTAGGGTTAGAGCTTTAGATAGCACTAGGGTTAGAAATAGTATTGGGGTACAAGTACCTGAGAATTGGGGTGCAGAAATTAGAATTAGGGCAGTAGTCTAGGTTATATTTATGGATAGTTTTGGGGAGCACACACCCATGCACTAGAATCAGGGTATTAGGGTTATCATTATGATTAGTGTAAGGGATAATGTTTGTGGGCAAGTACTTGAGTACTGGAGTGTGGGTATTAGGAATAGTGTTCAGTTAGAGTTAGGGTTAGAATTAGAGATAATGTGTGTCACACGAACCTTTGTATTGGGTATTAATGTTAGGTATAAGGTTGGGAGGTTGGACTAAGATTAGTGATGGTTTGTGGGGCCAAGTCCCTGAGATTGTGTAGCAGATATTACAGTTCAAGTAGGGTTAGAGTGTTAGGGATAGGGTTAGATATGGTGTTGAGTTGCAAATACTCAAGTACTAGGTTGCAGGTCTTAAGGCTAGGATTAGAGACAGTGTTAGTGTACAAGTACCTAAGTATTGGGATGTGGATATTAAGGTTACTGTTCGGGTATGCTTTAGGGTTAAGGATAGTGTGGGGCTGCAAATACCCAGACTTGAGATTTATGTCTTATGCTGAGGAAGTCTTCAAAAAAACTCCTTCCGCTTCTCCACTAAGTCCCACAGCACCCTCCTCCACAACACATGACTGTGGCCCCACCCATGGCAAATGGAGCTGCCCTGAGGATGCTCCCAGAGCAGGTGACTGTCTGGGAGGAGGACAATTACTCCTGAGGTGTTGGCAGGGATCCTTGGCACCAGGCACTTGCCCTTAGTCTTGGTGTTCCCCTTCCATTCCTGACCTGTGCTGTTCCCCTGCCTCAGAAGCAGGGACCCAGCCAGAGAAGTCGCCATCTCTCAAGGCATGGGCAGATGCACAACCATGCAAGTAGCCCTCCAAAGGCCCCCCCAGGAGTCTGGGATAGTCTGAACTCCTCTCCAAAATTAAAGAAGGGAAATTAACAGTTCCTGCATCCCTGAACTTATGGGCTAAATTTTCTGCCTATGGTTAGACCAGAGTTCACCATGCCTTGGAGTGATTTCACAACACTCAGGCTTCCTGAGTTCAGTTATATTTGGTCTAAGACTGCTTCTCTACACAGCAAGCTACAACCTCTCCCAATGGGTACACTAAACACTACCCCACAACGAATGCATTTTTCAAACAAGAACCAAGTCTCCACCAATCACAGCAACTGATCTTCAGCCAATCACAGGCTCCCAGATTCTTTGACCATGCCCATCAAGTCAACAATGCCCAGCTGTTGCCAAGCAGGTCTTATATGGCACTTTCTGTCTATAAAAGCCAACTGCCCAAAGTTCTATGTTTCTGATAGTTGTGAGTGATGCTGGTTCCTACGTAATTCTTTAATCAGATAAACTGAGAAGTTTTCTCAAGTTTGAGCTTTGAGCTAGCAAAATTATTTGTGGAGCTGGACAAGCATGAGCACCCTTGATGAGGAGGAAAATTAATTTTTTTCAGTTCTTTCCAGCTATTTGATACCCATGTGATATCCATGTGATTTACCAAAATCCAGTAAAATTGATGTGTTTATTCACATAAGCATCTTGCTCTCCACGGGCCTGCTCCAGGAAGATGACCTACTCGGAGTAGTGAATGTTAGAGAGGGACATTATCACTTTCTGCCGGTGATTAAATTTCATTGTGTGTTTCAGGGACTGGGGTCCCTGAAATTCAGTATAAAAATACTGAATTCTTGGCTAATTAAAACAAAATGAATAGCCCTCTGATGTGCTTATTTCATCCATCTTAAAAAAAAAAAAACAATCTGGCTTGATTTTCTTTAAAAACAGCTTTTGCTCATGTTTTGAGTATGCTTTATCTTCCCCACAGCTGATTACTGCAGTCTTCTAGATGGCATTTCTGTCAGCTGAGAGACTTTTCTTCAGTAAAAATAGATATTTTCTGATTGGAGTTCTGCAGGTTTTTCGGGCACAAGCAATATAAATCTGCTCACTAAGAAATATTTCTAAATGAACTTTGCAAAACTAGGAGAAAAGGAAGTGACACACACATGCATATGTTATTTCAATCTCTAGACCATGTGTCACTGATTATCTGGTAGGCCAGATACGGGGGCAATGGTTGGCATTAGGAACGCAGAGGAAAGGATGTCAGCTGGAGTCTCACCGGCACTATTTCCACTAAGATGAGACGTGTCACATTCACAGGAGTACTTAGGGTGCCCACCCTGGTCCCTCCTCCTCTGTCAATCTTTATCAACTCAGTGTCCCCAAATCTAAGAATGCATAAAAAATTATATGAATTTGCACTAGATCAGTATCATCAAGAAGAAACCTTGACTCCCCTGAGGCCAGAGCCTGCTCCATCCCATGCTAGAGTGAGGACAGAGAGACCTGGTGGTGATCTTTCCCACTCTTCAAATGTTGAGACTTAGATCAGCCTCTTAATCGTACACAAGGAAGGCAGTTCCATGCTGGTTTTTCTTAGACTTCACCCAAAAACTATCATCATAGTGCCCCATTTGTCAGCCCTGTCCCTCCACCTAATTCTTTTCTCATTCATTTTTAAAGTACTGACACACTGATATTGCCAAAACAGAGCCTCAGTCCAGTGCTTTATTTTGGGCCCTTCGTGTCATAGCTCATTCATATGCCCGGGTTTTTACACACATGATCCAGGTATTAAAATCTGAGCACAACAGACAAAACTTCCTGCCCAGGTTTCACTTTAGTAGGAAGAGACCAGTGATTAAAAACTTACCACTAGAAGGCATGACTTTTGGCAGGAGAGTGGCAAGAAGGCTCAGAGAGGCAGACTTTGCTCAAGCAGTCCAAGGCACTCTCACGGAGAAGAAAAGGGGGGTGAAGGCTTGGAGCTGGCAAGTGAACAGGCCTGAGCTGACTGCAGAATCAGCAGCCCGAGCACAGGCAGCCAAGACCTGTGAGGCTACACCAGGCAAGTGCAGAGCAGCCAGGAGATCGTGGCTGGTGGGTAAGAATGGAGCAGCAGGACCCAGGAGGAGAGCTTCCCACAGTGGGCATACAGCATCTTACAAATATGTTCTTCCCTTTTAAGGTGTGTTTTTCCTTTAAATGGTCATCTACTAAAAATGTTTTCCAGCACTTTAACAATCCACAAAACTACTTGTATACTATACCCTTGCATATTGCTTATATATTATGTCCTGCCATGTAGATACATCTTGATGTAGTGAATACTTCTCCACAAGTGGACATTTTTGCTTTAATAAACACATCTGCACCTGAAGTTCTCCCAGTATGCCTACAGCAAATCCCTAAATATGAGCTTACTAGGTAAAGAGCAAGAGCACTTTCATGCCTCTTGCTATACACAACAATATTTTAAAGCCCTTTAAAAACAGGAAAAATGAGCTTTGCTTCTGTGAATAATTTAAAAGTATCCTGAAATATCTTCCCAACTAAAATATGATTTCCATTTGGAGCTAGTCAGATGAATATAGACATGACGTGTTACAGGACTCTTTTTTTTATTTTTTAAATGTATTTATTCATTTAGTACAGGGTTTCACTCTACAGCTCGGACTCGTAGTGATTCTCCTGTCTCAGCCTCCCCAATTCAGGGATTACAGGCCTGTGCCAGCATGTCCAGTTTCAGTGGCTGGCACAGTGGCACAGCATGCAGTACTAGGGATCAAACCCAGGTTCTTGAGCTTGCCAGGCAGGCATTTAGACCACTGATCTATCTCTCTGGCCCACAGGATTCATTTATAGATCTTAACAAAATCATGTGACAGCCCCATGGCTAGAAAAATTGCAAACTCTAAAGATACATTCTCTAAAAAATTAATTTTAATTTTATCATGAATATAATCAAACAAAAAATTGGGAACTTTCTTGTTTGCTTGTTTGTTTTTTAATACCAGGAATTGAACTCAGGGCCTCAGGCTTACCAAGCAGGTACTGTGCCACTGAGATACATCCTTGGCCTTGGAATTTACAACTTAGGAAAATAAACAAAAGTGTAAAACTAAACCAGAAGTAAATAGCAGTAACAAGAAGAGCACATACAATTTATTATCTGATGTGTACTTTAAGAAAGTCTTACTGATTAAAGCAGTTGTAAAACAAAAATATGCACATAAATCCATGGAAGAGAACAAGTATCTAAAGTAAAAATATAAGAATGTATTATTTTATTTTTATTTATTTATTTATTTGTATTTAGGACAGGGTATACAGGGTCTCACTGTGCAGATCATAGTGATCCTTCTGTTTACAGCTTCCCCAGTGCTGGGATTACAGGCATGTGCCACCATGCCTGGTCTCTGTGGCTGGGCCATTGTGCCTGGAGAGTGGGGCCAGCATGGCATGTGGTCCTGGGGATCGAGCCCTGGTCCCTGCACTTGCCTAAGCAGACACTTAGTCTGTTGAGCTATCTTGCTAGCCCAATATAAGAATTTAAAACACCTCAGGAAAAGTACTGAACATCAATCACAAAGGAACATATTAAATGACATTGTGGGGAAAACTGAAAAGTAGAGGAGAAAATTAGTTTCATTTCTAAAATACAAAAAAAATTTTCATATAATTAAAATCTTTATTATAAAATTATTAAAATATTTATGAATATTTATGTGACTTGGCTGAGGAATATATTTTTAAACATAAAATAGGAATAAATTTCAAAGGAATAGACTAAACCATAT
>PVKA01027290.1:0-19362 GCA_004027165.1 Ctenomys sociabilis
CAGTTGGGCTTTTGTAAGATTGAAATGTATCTTCTTAGCATACCTATGATACACGCAGGTAAGTGAAATACTTATATGTAAAGTAAGTATTTATAATACTATTTGAAGACTACAGAACATAGATTTAATGATAGGAAGAGTTTTTACCCTTTTCTAAGATAAACAAAAAAAATAGTCCATATACCTTAGAAGGAAAAGGAAATATAAGAAAATGTAAACAAATTTACTGTATTAATAGTTGAAATATAACAAACATCAAGAACATGTTATTTATTAACATATATATGTAGAAAAGTAATTGCTAAGGTGGAGAAACTATCTTTTTGCAAACTATGATAGGAAAAATAAGGTATATGCTTTGTCAAATTTACATTTCTAAATAAATAACAAGAGCCGGGCGTGGTGGCGCATGCCTGTAATCCCAGCACTAGGGAGGCTGAGGCAGGAGGATTGTTGTGAGTTCGAGACCAGCCTGAGCTACAAAGTGAGCTTAAGGCCAGCCTGAACTGCACAGTGAGACCCTGTCTCAAAAAAGACAAATAAATAAATAAATAAATAAATAAATAAATAAATAAATAAATAACAAATGCAAATACTCAACCCCAGCACTACTATATCTAATTCCTCCAAAATATCATTTTATGTACACAAGATTGCAAAAGCATTTTCATTACAATAATCAATCATTAAAGGAAAATTAAACATGTTCTAATCACCATCTTTATACAATGTGTTGGTAAAAATGGTAACCTACAGCAAGAAGGCAGAAAATAGTTTTGCAATTTGGTAAGCTCATTTCATTTTTAAAAACTTAGTTAATGCAAACAGTACCACAGATATTAGGGTTTGATGATGGCCATTATAGTAGCGTTATTGCTAATGATTATTAAGTATGTGCCAATTATATATATTGCAGGTAATAGGAATTCAAGCCACAGTTCCAAACTCGGTGTCTGTGGAGCCTGATAACCATGTGATACTGAGGTATTTCTGAGTTATTTCCCAATGTTACCAAAGCTAAGGACAGGATCAGTGCCGATCTGATTATAGGCTGGGCAGGAGCACGAGCGCTCTTCTCTGACATCTTGAACCTTAAGGGATCTGGACACAGTGCCAGAGAACGGGAGAGAGCTATCTAAAAATTATATACATGACTTCTGGTCATCTTTGTTAAGATTTTTTCTTTCCTGTTAGCCAAATTTTCTGATTTATTAAGTTAAGGAAAATGATGCCATCCTACAATGATTTATGCCTGTTATTTTCATTCTGAACTCTTTAATGGCAGAACACACACGTTACTGAACATTGTATTTCTCAACCTTGGTCCCTAGCCAAATATCAAAGTAGATCATTAAGGTGTCAACTATGTCTGCTTGCCTAACAGGGAGAATTATGGATCCTCCAATCTAAAATATGGAAAGCCCTGAGCAAACTGGGACTAGTGGGCCTGGGAGATAGAATAAGTGCTTGCCTGGCAACTGCAGGGTCCTGAATTCGATCCCCGGTATTGCAAAAAAAAAAATAATAATAATAATAAATATAAATTAATAAAGCAAACTGGGACTAGTAAGTTACTTCATACTTTAAGAGATTATAAAAATTGAATTAACACATTCCTAAGGTTCCTTTAGCAATAATGCTTAAAAGAAATACTATCAATGAAAATGAAAAAGAAAAAGTGAAAAGTAAAATGATAGCTGGAATTTTGCACAGTAGTCTTTGCAAATGTAGGACTATCATTTCTTAGATACAGCTGAGGAAGAAAGACAGACTGTGATACAGGAGTACATAATCCTTTGTCCCTAGCGTGCTTAAGCTGAGCAGCATGTAAGTTGTAAGAAATGAGTCCAGAGTATTACTTCTGTACATAGCCTTGGTGTTGTAGTTAATCTGTTTAGTGTTACAATGTTACAAAGGCCATGTGAATTGTATTATACCCATCAAAAAAAAAAAAATACATTGACTAAACTATGATTAACCTCAGAAGAAGGCAGCAATGTTATCAGATATGATAAAAGTTAGAAATAGATTTATGTTGAGAAAATAATACTTTTGGACATTGTATAAATAATCTAAAAATTATGATTCCTAAGGATAAGGACTATGCTGTTGTTTGTGCACAGGTGTCCCCCCAAAGCCTCCTGCAGTCTTGGGGAGGCATCTGGAGTCTGTGATTGATTATTGTGGGTGTGGATGCTGCCCCTGCCCTGGGGTGGGTAATTTGCATTTCAGTGTAAGGAGGGGAGAGAAGCCTGCTGCTCCAGCTGCTGCTGCTCCTCTCCCTGTGCTCTTGCTCTTTGCCATCACCATAAAAGGTTGCTCTCTCCCTCCTGTCCTGCTGCTTTCGAGCCAGCTGAGTATGGCCTGAAACCTCCAGTAACTGTGAGCTAAATAAACCTTTCCTTCCTTCATTTTGAGTGTCAGGTATTTGTCCCAGCAACAGAGAAGAGTAGCTAAGACAGAATTCCTCGAATGCTTTAGTCACTGTATCTCAAATATCTTACATACAGTAGGACAATAGGCAATAAAAAGCATCACACGCACACACTTACATGAAAACATTATTTCAGCACCTGTCTGCATGTGGAATTGTGCAGGCAGATAGATTTTAATGAATGAACAATGGCATAAATCTGCTTGAATTTCAAAATAAACAGGAAGTTAGTGGAGACTGTTCTCAGTTTTACAATAAAATGTCTGTGTGCTAAATACTAAAAGAAGGATACTGAAAGCTTTGTAGATGTTCCTAAGACTTAAAGAGATTTTGACCTCTACTAGAGGATGTCTGTTGATCTATATTCAGAATTAGAAAATGAAAATTTATTTTTAATATGTGGCTGCTAAATGAAGTATGAAGCTCCTCATCCAGATTAGTGCAAAAACCTTTCGTAAGGTTTAATGCCAAAAGGAACAAAAATAATGAAGTAACTAAAATATAACTACCTTTCTAAAAATCAGTGCAAACATGAAGCAGCAAACTGTGCTGGGAAAATAAATTACAGGCTGTATTTTATAAAGTGGTTTAAAAAATCTGAAGTAAGGACTGTATAATGAGAGCAGCTTCTCAGTCTAAGAAATACCAAGAGAAAATAAAACTTTCACTCAAGGGAGTGAAGAAATAAAACTGAACTTAAAAGAGTACTGAATGATTTCTATAATGTGCTAAGGGAATATGAAGAAAAGGTGTTCATTTGCTCTGAACCTCTCATTTTCCCTGTGCACGAATAAAACTGACGAAACCTTGTTTTGCTTGCCTTTCTTTCATTATCTACCACCTGTGGTTTTATTCTGTTTGCTGACCTGAGGATGGTTTCTCACTCCTTCTGGATTCACCTTACGCTCTCTGTTATGAAATTCATAGAGTAAGTGCTCCACCAGTTCATGAATTGAAGATTTGGTCCTCAGTATGGCAGTTGTAGAGGTAAGAAGAAAATTAAGACTTAGGGTTCAGTGGAATTTAAGTCACTGGGAGTACATTTCAGAAGGGACTGAAGTTGCTCTCTGTTCCATTTTAGGCAACGTTTTGTCCCTTCTCCTTTTTTTACTCCTGACATCCACCGCAAGGTCCTCACCAGACCAAACTTAATTCATGGAGCAGACCTTTGAATCTCCAGCGTATAAGGCAAATAAACTTATCTTTCTAAATTTAGCTGCCTCAGATCTTTGGCTATAAAACAGAACAAATACTTCACCTATGACCATTTAATTATTCCTGTTTTGGTATTTTCTCAAAACAAATTCATTTGCTGCTTCACTTCTTGCTGGAAATTTGACTGATGCATTAAGTAATAAGGAATAATTTTAGAAAACAAAGGCTAAACTACAAACATATGCATCCTTTTTGGGGTAAAAAGATATTAGTAATCTGTATTATGAATTGACATTGTAATTGCTAGAATATAGGAGAAATTGTAAATGGAGTGCAAGGAGGCTAATTGACCATGATCATGCCACTTAATTGCTACTATAATTATAGAAATTATGAAGTTTGTGAGATCATCTTAGGCTTTTGATGGTACTAGACCTTAAATACAAAATGAAAGGAAGGGAGGGGAAGAGAGGAAACAGGGACAAAGAGGGGGATGGGGGAGGTAGAAAGGGGAGGGGGAAGAGGAGAGCAAAGAAAGAGAGAAAACAGGAGCAAGAGTGAGGGAAGAAAGGATACAGAAAGGAAGGAAAGAAAGGGAGGATGTGTATGTGGAAGGGAAAATATCTGTTCCCTTGCAATTCCTTAATCATGAGCAGGTAATATAGGTAGGAACTCAGAACCCTTTGGAAAATATGAAGCATTGCGTGATCTCCTCCAGTTAAATAGAAAGTATCACAGAGAATCTACTCCAGGACCAAAACAGTATTATAAACTGCATTTAGTTCTCTGCTGTGGTCAGTGTCAAATATTGAGATTACAAAAATGTTATGGGAACAATGGGTGTCCTCATTGCTACAGCAAATGATTCAGCAACAAAATTTTTATTTCTACCAGTGTGAAATCTGCTTGTCAGAAAATAAGTCTTTGTTTTAAGAAATTGCAAACCAAGATTGCTACCTGGTTATACTGGGGTTCTCACTCTGCTGATCAATAGATATTAAAAAAGATTGCAAAAATAAATGGGATTTCTGCCAAACAATTGGAGGACATTTGAACTATATGTTGAAACAGGAAATTCTTTAAGTTATCTTTTGTTAATTTTATGTCCAATAATAAACACAAATTATAATAATTTAAAAGAGTGCCTCCATAGCTTCAAATTCTAGAGATTTTTGCTGTACATTTCAATGATTTCATTTTTCCTTCACGTGCTAGATGACTGGCTTGCATGCTGCAGCAGCCAAAAGATTTTTCATGTTCACTAGGCGTGTAGATTTGATTAATAAACCTAGTTTTGTGTAAAATTATTTCCTTTGGCTTTCTCAGTCCCATTGCTTTCCTCCATTTACATATATAAACTGTTCTTTTGTTCAGTAACATTTAATGAAACCACAATCCAATGCAGTGACAAAAATGACTAATGTGTGTCTACAAAAGTAAGCTTTCCTTGTTCAATTCCCCTTTGTTCCTTCCCATATAACCTTCCCAGAGTTAGCATCCTGACAAAGATATTTGGAATTTACATGTATATACTTATTAGTCATTTAAAGTCAATATGATGCATTGCTTAGATTTTTCCTGTTTTTGAATTTATAATATAATCGTATAATGTAACCAAAAAGACAAGAAAATATACGATTCCTTACATGAAACACAAGAGTTAACTAACATTTAAAAAGATGCTTGATGTCAGGTATAAGGAAATAGAAATCTTGAAAAGACAAATAAATTATTCCTATTTGACAAGCAAAAATTAAGAAGTCTAAATATATTAACAGTGAGAATGGATGTGGATTATATGAGGACTGCAGATTCAAGAGATATGGAAGGTAATGTTGCATTTTCATGCAAAGCTGAACACTTATGTACCCTATAAGAATTTCCTCCCCAGTCCCTGCACTTGCCAAAGCAGCTGCTTAGTCCAATGAGCTAGCTCGCCGGCCCTCCCTGTTCCAATCTCAATACTAAAGTAACTGAAATAACCAATTCTCTTTTGTTTCGTTCTTGCTTTTTCAGACTTTCTCTATTACACTAAACTTCCCTATTGCCCTTTCACAGCATTCATTCTACTTTATGGAATGAAGTGTTGACAATTCTAGAACTGCAAGTAAAGCCAATAAAAACATTAAACTAAAAAAGAGAGAGAGAGAATATCTTTCAAGGGATGGCAGATAGCTCAGCTAACTAAGCGTTTGCTCAGGAAAGCACAGGACCCCATTGGATTCCCAGTACCACGTGCCATGTCAGCACTGCCCACAGGCTTGCTGCACTGACCACCAAGACCCGGCATCCTGGTGCAGGCCAGTAGTCCCAGTGCTAGGGAGATTAAAAACAATAGCATCACTGTGAGTAATTCCAGCTCTTCGGAGGCTGTAATAGGCAGATCACTATGAGACCCATCTAGTAGTAAGACCCTGAACACCTGTAGACCCTTCTCTAAAATACAAAAAAAAATGTAAAAGAAAGAAATTTCAAGTAGCCCAGTCATCAGTGATTTGTACATGATTTGATCATAATCATCAATATAGAAATATTATGTATTCCTAGAAAATGTTTCTAAAGGGACAGCAGGATACCCTAAGAAGGCAATTGAGACTAGGGCATGCTGGCATACACCTGTAATCCCAGCTCTAGGGAGGCTCTAAAGAGACTTACCAATATGAGTCCAATCTAGTAGTGAGACCCCAAAAACCTTTTTCCCTGAAAAACTGCAAAAGTAAAGAAAGAAAATGTTTGTGAAGGAAACAGCATATGCAAAATGTATGTGATTATTACCATGAAGGGGAGTTTCAGAACTCCTAACCTCAGAAAAGATGATAAAAATGAAAAAAAGGAAGAGTATACCTGACACTATTGAAAAGCAATTTCTGAGGCCAGGGAGATGGCTCAGTAGAATAAACATTTCCCTTGTAAATACAAGGCCCTGAGTTGAATCCCTGACTCCAGCAAAGAAAGAAAGAAGGAAAGAAAGAAAGAAAAAGAAAAGCAATTTCTTTGGTTATACAGTACATTAACCATTTCTTTCTCTCTATCCTACAATTGATAGTTCTTCTTTCATGGCATAAGGAATAAATGATACAATATAGGCAAAAAATGATGAGTTATTTTTTTTTAACCTTGTTTGATGTTATTGTCTTAGAGTAGATAGTGCTGAGTTTGCTGCTATCAACTGAACATTCCTGAGTGAGATTCCTACTCAGAATTCACACAGGTATGTGCAAGTCCCTAAGAGCAGACCCCTCATAACAGTTGTCGGCATTTTGGCCTCATTCTATGATTAACAACATGATGTCACACAAGATTCCTCATTTCTCGGTCTCATTAGAAAAGTAAGACAACTGTGTTATATGATTCAACACGTTTCCAGCTGTAAATTTTTGGTGAATTTTTAACCCTCTCACCACAAATTCACTGCTATGTTTTCAACTGTGTCCCTTGAAAGCTCTACAAAATAACGTTCTGATGCCCAGGGGGTTAGAATTTATTTAAATATATTTTATGGTCAATGTTTGTAAGAAGCACCCTAGACTTCATTGTTTCCCACCTTAAGTAGACTGTGGTACAAAGGATACAAATAGATGCAGAACCAGAAAGACAAGTATCATTTATTGAATTAGATTCTAAGCCCCCTGTACATCAGGATGTGACTTTGCATGGAAATAAAGTAGTATAGAAGTAACTAACCAAAATGACATATTTTATAAATTATGTCAAAGTATAAAATTATGTAAAATTGCACACAGAGGGAAGAGGCCCTGAAAGAAGAGCCTGCATAGCAATGCAACCCGTACCTGTGCTTCCAGAAGCTTTGCGAAAAGACCAGAAAAAGGCCCTGCAGTAATTTCTTTCCACGTGCAGATTCAGGGAAACCTGCAAAACACTAGCTGGCCTTTAACATAGGTTCTCAAATTTAAAGTTTTTTTTTTGTTTTTTTTTTTTTTTTTTTTTTTTTTTTTTTTTTTTTTTGTTTTCCCTTAAAAATTACCATATTATGTGATATGCCGAGGAGATGGCTCAGTGGAATAAGTGCTTCCCTAGCAAGCACATGTGCCTGAGTTCAGTCCCCAGTTCTGCCAAAAACAAAACAAAAACAAAAACAACAACATCAAAATTGCAAGCTAAAGCCGGGCGTGGTGGTGCATGCCTGTAATCCCAGCACTCGGGAGGCTGAGGCAGGAGGATTGCTGTGAGTTCGAGACCAGCCTGAGCTACAAAGTGAGCTTAAGGCCAGCCTGAACTGTATAGTGAGACCCTGTCTCAAAAAGACAAAAAAAAAAAAAAAATTGCAAGCTATCCTGGGCTGCAGAGATGGCTCAGTGGAATAAGCGCCTCCCTGGCAAGCACAAGGGCCTGAGTTCAATCCGCGGTTCCGCTAAAATGACATAAAATAAAATAAAATTCTACATTTTCATTTTGAGTTTATAGAAGGTTATGAATTCCTTTTTCTCCACCCAAACTGAATTATCACGTTTTTAAAAGAACTATTTTCCAGTGGCTAGAAAATAAGTTTTGATAATGACTTTTTTCTAAAGAAGTTGGATTTACAGACACTTTATCTATTTACTATTATAATTTATAATCACTAAGTAAAATAGTTATTTTTCAACTCAAATTTTTGATGAGATCAATGATAATTTACATACTTGTCACTTATTCCTAAAATGTTTACATGTGATTGCTTCAATTCCTATTTAATTCCTGAAAAAGTAGAAGTTCACTAGAATTCACTGCCCAAGTTAATAAGAATGATTAAACTGGTAATGAAACTAGATGCATAATCCAGTCAGTGTGATGTGTCCCATTGATTTGGTTGCCTCATGCTAAGGTAACAAGTAGCATTACATTAACTATGTTAGTCCAAAATTAATTATACTCATATTTATTATATTGGATTCTTGAATCCAGCTACATGGTAAGTGGAAGAGGTTTGTTCAGTTCAGTTCTGTGATTTAAAGGCACAGCGTTGATTTTGGTTCTGCTTTGGGGAGGACTTGGGAGCAGATGGTATCACAGACACAGTAAGAAATCGCAGGGCCACAGAGAGTCCAGAGAGACATGGTCTGAGGGAACAGCTTAAGTCCTTCCTGGAGAAGCTCCTGGAGGCTGACTACCTCTGGCTGGTCACAGCTGCCTCACAAGCTGCCACATTGGATGCCTGGCCTCTAAGGATGAGCCAGTGGGAGACAAGGTGTGCCTGACCTAGAGCACGAACTGTACTCAACAGCAAGTAATTTTGGTCATTTAGCTTATATAATGTTAGAGGAAAGTGAGATATCCGTGGACAATTTTTGAATTAATTAACAGAGCAATTATTACATTTAAGGAAGTTACATAGTTCTAGGAACTGCAAACTTAGAAATACAATTCTTAATTTATGTTTCATAAGACACTGTGTGTAATATCAAAACAGGAATTTAAATTTTCTTGACATTAATATATGTTAGTCTGACCTCACTTTGGTTCTAATACCAGAATTAGAATTTCTTTCCTTCTGTAACTCATACAATTCTTAACTTCTTTTTGCCCATCTCTATATTATTTCTTTTCTTCCTCTTTAAGAGTCATATGGATTTCATTTAAAAATAATTAAAAAAAATAAATGGTTCAGGTACTTTCTATTTAGAAAAGTAAATTGGGATCCAAAGACTTCAAGAAGCTAAGTTTCAAAGTCTCAGTCTTTGAAAAAAATTTGAGACCTGAAAAATATTTATAAAAACTTTATCTTGTAACGTCAATCATCAAAGAAGCCTATATGCTGTATGGTTTCTATGTTATTATGTTTTATAATTGACTTTGAGTGAAGAAGGATGAAAGTGAATACCATTAAAGCTGATTATTCTTGCAGGGTACGACTTTAAAGACAGTTATCCATTGATGAAAAGTGCCAGTATCATTGTATACTAATGGTGAAAATAATTAAAAGTATAGAAAAAGAAAAATGTAACAAGAGTTTGAAACAAAATAATTGTTACTTACATTAATTTTAAAAATGATATGGAGGTAATAGGAATTTGGTAATGCCAAATGCCAAACAGTTGGGCTGTTGTAAACATGGTCTACTAATTTCATCTTTATCCATTTATTTATTCATTTGTGTACTCCATAAACCAAAGATAGAGAGAGAGAAAGAGAGGCAGAGGCAGAAGCAGAGGCAGAGGCAGAGGCAGAGGCAGAGGCAGAGGCAGAGGCAGAGGCAGAGGCAGAGGCAGAGGCAGAGGCAGAGACAGAGAAATAATGATACAAATCAATTTAAATTTCTGTTGGGGAAATAGCTCAGCAGCACAAGTGCCTGCCTGGAAAGCTCAAGGTCTTGAGCTTGATCCCCAGTACAAAACAATTTCTGCTCCTGTAATTCCCAGTTCCTTGCAGGTAATAGAATTATGTAACTAGTTTCAACTAAATAAATGTGAGATGAAGTTATAATTGTTATATCTTAGCTTAAAGCCATAAAAGAATTTTGGCCCACTCATTTCTCTTCTTCGCTGTTTTATGAATCAGAGAGAAGTTCTCATAAGTGTGGCAATGGTTCAAGAATACTTAAATTTATTTGGATTCCTAAATTAATATTTAGGCAACAACTGTCTTTAAGAATTACCTGAACCATCAGTGAATTTGTCAAGAATTATTTTTTTAATTTTTAAAACAGTGACATCAAGAAACTACATGTTCCACAACCTCTGCTAAGTTCTGAATATGTAGTTTAAAAATATCCCTGATATTTTAAGGAAACTTTTAGTCTAATGGACTATAGGTATTAAATGAGTTCCCAATAATTTTATAATATGCCATTATTTCACAAGTTTTAAAATTTGTTACTACATAATACCGTGCTTGCAAGCTATACTCAAATAAGAATATGCACATTATGATTTGCATTTAAATTGTAATCCAAAACTCGTGTTCTAAGGTCTTGGTTGCCAACTAATGGGCTTCTGAAGTAGTAATTCAATCATGAGTGCTCATAGTAACTCATAATCGAGATGGTAATTTGATGACCATGTTAGAAGACAATGGAAGCAAGAGATGATACACCTCTGAAGGGTGTGGATAACGGGGGTGTGGTGCAGACAGCATATCTGGGCCCTAGGTCCCCCACCCTTTCCCTTTCAGCTTCCTGGCTGCCTCAAGCTGAGTGGCTTTCCTTTGCCCTGTCTTTCTACTGTGATGTTTCCAATCTGCCGGAGACCTGAAAGCAATAGAGCAATGAAACCTCTCCAATTGTTAGACCAGATATATCTTTCTCCCTTAGTTTTCC
The DNA here is from genome assembly GCA_004027165.1 of Ctenomys sociabilis. Lineage (NCBI taxonomy): Eukaryota > Metazoa > Chordata > Mammalia > Rodentia > Ctenomyidae > Ctenomys > Ctenomys sociabilis. Next base: position 10,845 of record PVKA01027290.1, read on the forward strand.
TCAGGTATTTGGTATCATTGTATACTAAGACTGAAAATTTTCCAGTGATGAAAAATGATCAACATCTTACTTTATTCTGTAAAGAATGCTAGTTAAATTAATGTTTGTGCAATGTAAAACTCTTGACAATAATTGTTAACTTTGTCATTTTTCAGGGTACAAGGACTGACCCACTATCAACTACTTTACCATGACCAAAAGTAAAAGATAAAATTAACTCATGAATTTTGCAAACACATTTGTAGGGATTCCTTGAGAGTTGTAGTTACTGGGTATTTTGCAAATTTTCTGTATCTGTTCATGCTATGGGCCTAGAGCACAGCTAACATAGACCATGCTAAATGGGATCACATAGGTAATGTATTTGGGGATCACGTAAGTAATATGAACAACCATGAAAAAATTATATGTATGTGCATTTTTTCATAGTGAATTTTAATGAATTCTTTTTCTACTTCTATGCAAAGCAAAGACTGACATGAGAAGGTTTTCAAAACATGATGGATTTGTCTAGTTTACCTTTCCACCAAATCTGTTATCTTTCAAACTTCAAGAGTTTTGTAGCCAGCTGTGCTGACTTTTCTTGCTCTGTAGGCCTTGGGCATTGCTAGTTATGCCTCTCAGAAGGCCCCTTAAAATCCAAAGGCTGGGAAACTTTGGTAGATACTGTCAGGGCAGACGTTGACATCAGTAATCAGTACATTTTCTAGACTTATATTTTTAGTAGTTTTTCATCTCTGTGGGTTTTTGTCACATTTCTAGCTCAGCTATGAATTTAAAGAATAATTTCAATATTGAACTCAATACTATTTAGTGTTTTACCTAGTCTGTCATATTATCAAAATGTTGACAAGCTAAGTAAAATCTGTAAATAGTACTGGCTACAAGATTAAAATACTCTGAAAATTACATACAGATTAGATTGATAGATATGTATATCTATATATAGAGTTTTATATTTTCAATATCAAGAAAAGCAATAACATGTGCATGTGTGTGTGTGTGTGTGTGTGTGATGGTGTGGTATGGTAAGAGTAATGTATCTCTTGCATTTTTTTCCCCTTCTATGCTCTTTGTCATGTTACATTTAACACATCCTAGCTTATAATTCAGCATACAAAGACTATCCTTTATATCCATCTATAGTTATTCTAAGTTTGATTGTTATTCAGTATCTCACAAAAACTATTTAATGTGCCTGTACTGAATTTTGCCCATGACTGTGAAGAATTTAAGCTTCTTATGCCTACAATATAAGGGCAGCCTTAGGAAGGGACCAAACGCAGAAAAACCCCAATATTCCAATGGAATCGACTTGATCTAAGGAAACTATTACTGTGAGGAAAAATAGTGAAAATATGAATAAAGGAGACCAAAAGAAGAATTCAGATACAAGTCTCTGTCAGAAGATGAATCAGACTCAGTGGTGCTTCAAGATGAAGCCTGAAATAGGAACTATGAGAAGAAAGATGAAGCACATGGGAGGCCCCCTTCCTGAGCAGCGATGTGTGAGCTGCATGGCTGTTAGGCTGACCTATTCCAAAGCCAAAACTAAACGTCAAGTATGCAGCAAGCTGCTGCTTTTATCTGCAATGGGTCCAAGCACATCTTCACTGGGCTTGAGAGCAGCTGAGTGTCTAAAAGAGATCCAATAACCCGAACCCATTAATGTTCCAAAATATTAGCAGCAGGTAACCTATCTTCACAGTCAAGAGCCTTCAAACTGACTCAGCTCCCACTGTGTTCGACATTTCCAAGGCATTTTGATGGCATAAACTCTGTATATTACTCTGCACCTTTTTAAACTGGAAAACAACACAATTCACAAATGCAAGTATCCGAATGTTTTCTATGTAACAGTGATGCCAATTGCTGTAACAATGGTGCCTGTGACTTAAATACCTCATGACACAACAATTTTGATTTCTTATTCTACCAGCTGAGAACTTCTTGACTTTTTAAAGATAGCTTTTTCTATTTCACTATTTTCATTTATTTCCTTACTTATTTATTATATTTAAGGATTTTAAATGATAAACATAATCTTTGTCCTTTATTTGCAGGGTTACACTGTCATTTTCACCAAAAGCATTTCCATTGTCTTGGAAATAGGTTACCAAGACAATCCTTCAGGAAATATGTAAAAATATATAAAAGAGGTTTACATTAAATAAGAATTCTTTTAGCTCTGAAATTCTATGACATTATGGATAATCCATGCTGGTTAGAATTACAGTAAAACCTTACCTATAAATATTTTAATACAATCTAGCTTATATGTTTAATGCAATCTTTTCTTTAAATATTCTATGATTCAAACTTATTTTTGGTTATGTACCGAATGAGCATCCCTATGCTTGTAAAACTTTATAAAAACTGAAGCTCCATGTATCTTTGTAATTATATGACAACAGAGAAAAGCATGGCACTTCTTAAAGAAAGATTATAAAAGGGACAAATAAAGTTAGCTTCACTGACACTCAGTTATGGAGAAAGCCAGGGAGTTTAAACTATGTAGACAGAAGCATAAAAAAACAAGAAAAGCTATTGTCATGATTAGTTTTCCCAGAAAACAGGCCTTTACAAGTTGACTTGTAGATGGAAAGTTTTTTAGGAGAGCTCAAGGGGAAGACAGCTGTGAATGAGTGAATAAGGTGAGATTAGGTGGAGGGAAGAGCTGAAGATTACTATATAAAATAAAAATATATGACTTTATTAATGTTAAATTTTAGAGAATATTTGCATAAATTTTGGTATAAGTAATGCAATGGTTAATATCCACTGTCAACTTGACTACATTAAGAGACCCCTAGAAAACTGGGGATGTACATATGTGGGTGTGTCTGTGAGTGTATTTCCCAGATATGGTTGTCATGTGCACCAGTAAAGAGAATATGAGCTGGTCCTGTCCAAAAACCTGGGGGCCCTGTTCCTGTGTATACACACGATCCCTCAATTAGGGCTGTTCTTTTGGCTATTGCCATTTCTTGTGGAAATCAGATTCCCAATTCATTACCCTTTAAAGTCAGACTTTCACCAGCAATTCTCCAGGACGTTTCCAGAAATTTGGCTTCTTTCTGTGTCTGTAGCTTCGGTGGCTTTTATTCTGAGGCTTCCACTGTCTTAGACTGATCAGTTATTGTTTTCTCCCATTCTCCAGCCTCAGATAGACATTAGGGAATGAATCAGTCTCTGATCACATAAATTCTTCTCAAAGAAACAAAATATTATTTTATTTAAACATGAATTTTATTGATTTATTCCTCTGAAAAATCCTGAATAATATAGTAAGTTACAATTATTTCATGGTCCTGCATTGTCCTCTTGCTCTTTGGTTGTCATCCCCCAGTGTTTTAACTAATTAAGACAAGACACCACATCACAGGAATTGCATTCTGGAAGATGATACTCAAATGCCATAGACTTTAATCTTGAACAGTGTGAATTTGAAAGGTTATAAAGAGGACATTTAAAATCTCTATTAAACCAGGAATTCTGGGGAGTATAAGGCCATGTATGCCATATGATCATACACAAACTGGAATACGGTGCTGAGGAATCACACACCATGTAAGCCATTGAAAAGTTGTAGTGACCGAAACCCTGTAGTCATGAAAGGAAAATGAATACCTAGAATGGATACCACTTTCAATCAAGATGAATTACCACCTACTTTCAAGATGGAGAATTTTCACACTATTTTATTTTTCTCAAAGAGTTTGACCCTCTCTGAAAACAGAAATATGGTCATACATGTGATCAGTGTTTTTGCCTAATATCAGCAGTTTGAACATTCAGTATTAGCAGAGGATAATCTGGTTAAGTAGAAATGATGCTGTTGTTTATCTCTCTAGCTTCCAACATTCATGAACCTGTAGTACAAGAACAACAATGGCTGAAGATAGAATTTTCCTGACTTCAGGTGCTCAGATGATACTCTCTACCAAGTTTTTTACTGATTATTACGTAATAGTGGATCTCTGGTTGGTATAACTTTGATTATAAATCACTTTTTCATTTTGCTTATATATCAATGTGGAGATCTACATGATTTTTTGAAAGACCTCTTATATGCTGATTGGACAATCAGCCAAGTTATTTAGTATACCACATAAAATAATCACATCATAAAACCCAGTTGACTTTTCTATCAGAATTTGCATATAGAAAGTAGTTATTGTGTGTTTCTTTAAAAGGCTGGTGTCCTATAATCCAATGTTGGTATATTCCTTTGTGATTTGAATAGGTGTCTGCTTTTCATCGCCAAATAATGTAATTACTAGTGTATCATTCAGTTTTACCCAGTGTATTTGTTCCAACAGATTTACATTCATTTTCCTTTCACTGCCATCTGCCATAGCTGAGCCAGTGACTTCTACTTTGCCAAATATAAGCTATGACAGTTTTCAAAACTTCATGAGCTGTTCTAGCAAAATAGACATCATTGCCTAGAACTGGGTTGGAGTGACAAACTCTATGTCTTTGAAGATGCTCTACCCACTTTTCACAGTCCAGCACCCTTAGGATTCTATTTCATGTATAGAAGCAGTTTATGGTTTTAAGTGTATATATATTAGCAAAACTGGCAATGCCTTCTACTCTCTAAGAAGACCATTATTTTCCGGTGTTTAAAACAGGGTCTATAGGGTCTCACTACATAGGTCAGACTTGCAGTGATTCTCCTGTTTTCAGTATCCCAAGTGCTGGGATAATAGGTGCGTGCCACCATACCCAATCTCCATCACCAGCTCAGTGTGCCCCATTGTGGGGCCAAATCAAACCCTGGCTGCCGTGCTCTGCCTAAGCAAGTGCTTTAGTTCGCTGAGCTATCAGGCCGTCCTTGAGAAGACTTGCTTTCTTAGTCTGGTTATATTGAGCTTGTTAGTGTGGCAGCTATGGGAAAAGATATGCACAACTCTGGGGTCAAGAAACTCACCACCTTTAAAACTGGACTCTTGCACATTGGCACACAAAAGAGAATGCTGTCTTAGTTTTCTCTTGTTGCTGGGACAAAGTACCAAACACTGAGAATTAAGGAAGGAAAGGCTTATTTAGCTCGCAGTTAGTAGAGGTTTTAGTCCATACTCGGCTGCCTCCATGGCAGAGTGACACATAGCAGGGGGTAGCAGTTCATGGCAATGGAAAACAGCAAAGAGCAAAAGGAGGAGCAGCAGCTGCAGGTGCAGACAGTTGAGAGAGCAAGCCCTTCTCCCTTCCTTATACTGTATCAATACTATCTGCCCCAGAGTGGGTATGGCACTCACACCCTAACTCCAGCATTAGATCATGAATTAATCACAACCTCTAGTTCACTCCACGACTGCATGGGGCTTTGGGGAGAAATGTAGTCACAAACCATAATAAATGTTATCCATTGACGTGGAGGACTGGGATGCATTGCAGGACCAGAGGCCAGAATCATCTAGAATTTAATGGATCTCCATTGTGTTAATCAAGTCCTTCTTATTCTGCTTCTCAAGTTCCCATTACTTCCCCACCAATGAATTTTCTTTGACATAGCAGACCTGTTGGACTAAGAATTATTTACTGTCTCGCTTTCTCTCAAGCTTTCCAAGTTCTATAATTAAGTCCTTAGACTGAAGCAAATCTTTCTCTGCCTTCCAGCTGTAGATGAGAATTTCTTTAATGCTTCCATTAATGCTCTCTTTAATGCTTTAGTGCTTCCAATTAAAGAAATTAAATAATTTATTTTCTTAGTTCCCTGAACTGCTCAAACACCTAAGACCATGCATCCATAGGTAATCCCTTACACTGGTGTCCCTTACCATTTTCATAACAGTGCAAGTTTTAATGCAAGTTTTAGAATTCTAAGTGTTTTCTATAGTTCAGCTACCAACATCTTTATTCACACCCAGCAGGCAATTAAATTTATCCTCATCCCAATAGTGAGTCTGTTTTCTCAGACCTCCTTCTATGCCAAATGCCATATGCAGGTCCCTGAGAAATAGATGCTAAGAAGAGATTTATAGGCATAAAGTTACGTGTATAAAATGAGGATGGTTTGGTAGAGAAAGAAAGTGAACTAGGATGCATTTGCAACAAAAGCACCAACGATTTCTATGAGCTGAGATGACCCTGTAGAATTCTCCTGAATTGTGGCACAGGCCTCAAGCCTTTCCAGCTATCCACTGATTAAACTTTGGCCCACCATGCTAGAAAGAGGACTCAGCTATGACTCATCAAGAGATACTGTTATGGATGTCAGGGCATGAATAGCTTACTCCACAGAGTGGATATTCCCAGCATACCATAACAATCACATAACCAGGTATAGTATATAACATAAAAATAATTGTAAGACCAGTTGCAAAATCAGGTCATGAGCTAATGGATAAAGAAGTTGGAAAAAAATAATCAGAGCCAGGAAAATGAAACAAATTAAAACATAAAACTGTCTAGTCAAAAAGATCCAAGGTAAAATCTCAAGAAAAGAAAATACATCACAAGTTAATTTTCAAGTTAAGGAAGTCCCAACAGTAGGAGATTCAATATTGATTCTGTTGATTAGTTCCTTCTCTACCAAAAATATGAACAGAATTCATAATTAAAAAATGGTAAGCATAACATCAGTCTCTCAGTCCTCTAATTATCATCACAAATTACTCATTTATTTCTCTTTTCCCATTGAACTACAAGATCTTTGAAGCAGAAGAGGTGTTTCTTATTCCACAATCTGCCCATAGCTTAGTTGCCCAGTACTACTAAATGAAAAATGGCATTTTTAGTTCTTTTAAATGATATTTTATATCTTAATACATTTTCAATGGTATTTCATATAAAGAAACTACAGCTCACTCAGCACAGTAATGATAAAATTAGTTTAAAAACTCTACAACATTTACTGATTGAATTCCCAGCCATTTCTACAAGAACTTGTGAAAATTTGTGTCTAGTGATGCAGAAAATCACTATACAACATTCACTATAAAAATGTAAATATTATTTACATGCATCCAATGACAGGGAATGCAACAAGTCACATAGTGTTTATTTCAACTATTGTATTCTCTAACCAAAGGAAGGAGCCATGATTATGTGCTTGGAAATGAAGTTATTACTCTGGTATTTATAGACAGACATGACTTAATAAAATGATTAATGTTAAATTTGCACAAAATTGTCCTACTGTAAAAGTGATCATTTCTCAATGCCGGCCAGATAGCTCAGTGCACTAAAGCACCTATTTAGGCAGAGCGCAGCAACCAGGGTTAGACCCTGGCATGCCATGCTGGCTCTATCCCTATGACTGGCTGAGAAAGACATTGAGACTGGGTATGGTGGTGCAGACCTGTAAGCTCAACGCTTTGGAGGCTGTGAACAGGAGAACCACTATAAGTCCGATCTACTTAGTGAGACCTTATAGAATCTTCACTAAATACACTAAATAAATAAATAAATGTGATCATTTGTCAAGAAACATCATGAAATTCTTAGCAGAATTCATAAGAATATTATAAATATACTAAGAATAATTGTTCTAGAAAAAGTTAAGATATAATTCATTTCCCCATGTACATCATTGATCTTCATTTATTTTTTATTTTCCCCTATAAGAAAACTACAGTATATTTGAATCTTTTTCTCTTCACCAGAATAAATACATTGGGTGTCATATATATATATTTTTTTTAATTTCTGATACCTGACTGAAAACATAAAAGCTTCTAGATCTATGCAAATTTGTTTCTTTCATTCTTGTGTTTACAAAAAGAGCTATAGATCTTTACAAACTATTTAAATACTAAAAGCTTATCAAAGTATTTCGAAGTGACTGATCATCACTCATGTATAGTCATGGTGATGCTATGAAATAAATCATGCCCAAAGTCTGTCATGCAATGTCATGCATTTTTCTTCTAAACACACGTGACTTAGCTCACCTGGCTGATTAGGTAGTCTTCAGAACAGCCAATTCACAATTGGGTTCAGTTCTTTTTCCTGTGCCTCCCATTCTTCTGGAACTACAAACTGTGTTGGGTACACTGTTTTCATGCCACAAGCAGAAGCGCAAGTGTGAAGTAAAACTGTGCAACAGGTTTTGAGATTGTCTTCACATAATGTCTGCTAACATAGAATGTTAAGTGGGCACCATACATTAGAACCAACGACAAAGTCTCAGCAATGTTTTTCTTTTCTTTGCAATTCACATATCTCCTATATCCAAAATATATTCGTTTGCATCTAGTGCCCAAATATCTCACTCAATGTTGCATCGGGTTCAAAGTTCAGAAGCTTGTGCTGCACATGAGGTCTAGAGCTACATATTAGTCAAGAAATGAAAAAGAGAGATGTCCTCCAAGAACATATCCAGTGCATAATGTTATCAAACAGACAAAGCATAATGCAAAGACAAAGACAAAGTTTGCCCTCTATAAATGAAAAGAAATGCAGAGCAATCGGTGAGTGACAGTCACTGTAAAAACCCTTTGGGAACTATCCAACTATCCCACATTCAGAAAAGGAGTGTCCTTTTCTTTCAGTCTATTGTCCTTCACTG
>PVKA01027290.1:19462-30800 GCA_004027165.1 Ctenomys sociabilis
CATACAGAGTCGATGAATTAATACATTGCAAACTGTTTTCATAACGTTTTGGTACTGTACAAGGTGCATACATGAAATTATATTTACAGGTTTTTTTATAGCTGAATTATATCAAAGATTCAATAATTATTTACCTAGTGGATGACCATAGCACTAAAAGCCAACATAATATCCTGTCCAACCACCATTATTGCAGATCTTGCCTCTCATAGAATTATGTAGAAGCACAGCGTTATCTATCCCAACTGTACTGTCTATACACACACATCCTGATTTTTTCTTTCTACAACCCTTCCTTTGTCTACACCTGTCAAAAGTGGGCACTCCATTGACATTCAACTACCTTAGGTTCTTGAACTCGACACCACAATCTTAATATTTTTTTTCCATCATGCTCCTAAGGGATCACATCCACATCCTAAGTACTCTACAGTTTTTGTCCTATTTCCACCTAAATGGATTACAACCAGAATTGTTCTTCATCCTGAGGCTGTCTCATAGGCAACGTCTTAGATGTGGTCTTTTCCTAAGGCTGGATTGTTAAAAAAAAATCTTTAATTTGGTGAAGTACTTTTTATTTTTTTATTTTTTATTTTAGTACAGGGTCTACAGGGTCTCCCTACATAAATCGGACTGAGTGATCTGCCTGTGTGCAGCCTCCCAAGAGATGGGATTACAGGAGCGCACCACCATGACCAGTCTCAATGGCCATCTCAGTGTGACCCAGGAGCACGGCCAGCTTGGCAGGCCGGGGATCAAACTCTTGCCTCTGTGTCTGCCTAAACAGGCACTTTCATCCTCTGAGCTATTTGGATGAAGCAGCCTTTACCCACATTAAAATTTAAAATTCGAGGACTTTTCTATTCCTCTTCAGTTCTATTAGCACCTCAGCCAGTAAATTATTACAGGATCTTTCTTTTTTGTAGCAACAGTTCAAGAGGTTTAGCTTTTCTGTGAAATTTCCACAGCCGCAGAACTTATTTTGTGCATGTTTTCTGTCTTCCAGGATATTTAAAAATTACAACTATACTGAGCATTTTTTCTACTATTGTATCCTCTAGTATAAACGGATTATTCTTTTTTTTCCATTACTGTCCAGATGGTCTCCAAGTCATTGCCACATATTTTAGAACTTTGTCATGATATATCTCAGTTCTAAACTCTAATTCCTGTGTCATATATTGCAAAATAATGCTGCTTTTAAAAACATACCTAAAAGCCACTTACATAGGACTAAAAATGCTTCATTTTCATATATGTAGACTAAATCAAATGAGACTGTTTTGGTGTGGTGGTGGGTGGGGCTACATGGTGGTTGGCAGCCCCTGCCTTGGTCAGTAAATTTATATGTTGCCTATAATGACTCAGGGACACAGGTCAAAAGGCAGCAGTCTTTTTGTGGAATGCTACTCTACAACTGAAGTCATTGGAGCTCAAGTAAAAACACATACTACCTCTACTGTTAACATCCACAAGCCAAATAAAGCTGTATGGCCGAGGTTAATATTAATAAGGAATAGAAGTGCATGATTCTTATGATGATTAAGAGAAGGAAATAACAATTTTGATTGAATGATAATAATCTAAGTCTACTGCACTTATCAAAGAACACTAATAGGGGCTATAAAATATATGACTCCCATAGCTTTTATTAAATTCTACAAATAATATGATCCCTTCTTATATACTGCCTATATTACAGATCATAGACACTGTAATATATAATAACAATATAAAACTAAAAATCTAATCAACTTTTCACCTTTTACAATGCATAACCACCCTTCTACAATATTAAACATTATTATATATAAAATATGTAACAGTATATGTAAGCTCAATTATAATAGTATTTTCTACATCTTGAATAGGATGAATTGCAAAAAAATGATCTATTTTTGTGACTATATGTATATTTTACTTGAAGGTATGTAACAAAAAGAAAAGGAGACATTATAATACTTGGAGAACTAATCAAATGTCAAATGATTTTGTATCTGATAATGTGCTGAAAAACTAAGACCAAAAAGGGGCCTGGGGAGATGGCTCAGTAGAAGCCTGGCAAACACAAGGGCCTCAGTTCAAGCCCCAGTTCCAAAAAAAAAAAAAAAAAAAAAAAAAAAAAAAAAAAAAAAAAAAAAAAAAAAAAAAAAAAAAAAAAAAAAAAAAAAAAAAAAAAAAAAAAAAAAAAAAAAAAAAAAAAAAAAAAAAAAAAAAAACCTAAGACCAAGAATGAATATTCTCATAATGATTCAATTTATAATTATAGAGAAATGGGTCATCCAAATTAGTCCATGGGAAAAATCTGTATTGTTATATAAATTGTCAACTGGGATAAAAATATTCCAGTTTGTTGCTATTTCTCTAAAAATAGTGTGGTTAAATTATGAAAAAAAACAAATAAATAAATAAAGACAGATATTTGGTCATATGTGAAACTTTACTAGGGCATATTTCACTATGCATAGAATAGACTATATCAGAAAATTCTGGGGCCAAGTCCTCTTCGTGACCTACCATAGATGGACAATTACTTCTGCTACCTTAGTAGGTTCTGATAAAGAAAATGATTTAAAAGCTACTGATTCAACAAATTAGGTAGGACAAGAACATACAGCCCAGGTCCCTACCTCTGCCTAATAAAGTACTAAAGTACACTAAAGGACTAAAGTACACTAAGCTATCTGGCCAGCCCTGTAAATAAGTTTTTGTATCAATTTCTAATTGAGCATGTATCTGGAAAAGAACTTGATATTTGTGCATCATATGTTGCAACTAATAAGCAGTTCTACTTGCTCTTTGCTTGACTGATACTAATTATTTTTTATTGCACTGTTACTTCTAGTACAGTGATGAATAAGGGTGGCAAAGGAAGATATGCTTGCTCTGCTCATAGCCATAGGACTAGGCTGTGCATCAGTGTGACAAGCATAATATCTGTAGATAGTTCTTTACATTTCCTTCATTAGTTGAAGTATCATGTTCTCAGTTTTAAAACTATTTTATCACGAACACTGTTGAGTTTTATTGAATTTTCTCATGCATCCTTTGAGGTAAATTTTATGCTCTCATTCTATTAATAAGTTATTTTCATTTCATTTTAATTTTTTCAAGTAGGCTTACAATTCCATAATATACTCCATTTAATCAAAATATATCAATTTGTCATGCATTTCTGGAATTGATACACTAGTAATATATTGTTAAGGATTTTCCTTCTATGTTCATAAGTGATGTTTATCCACAAATATTTTTCTAAGTAAAACCATGTTATTTACTGATCAAAAGCCTTTCATTTTGTTTTTAATTGTGGTAAAGCTATGGAGCACATCCTACAACAAAATACAATGGCTAACTACAATTACAAGATATTGCTGCCTTGCTAGGTAATCATATAATGCTTTTGCAAAGTCATACAACTGAACTGGCTACTTATGCTGGGTTTAGTATTAACAAAGACTAGTGTGAAAGACCTAGACACCTGGCCACTACTTTCCTTGTGTCTGTAGTTTTACCACAATAGAAGGAAAGCTGCTACCTTATGAATATATTTAAAATCACTTGAATAGAGACATAGCTTCCTACCTCATTTTCAGGGAGGTGGACAAGATATTTTTGATATTCAGCATTAGGATGTTCTAGCCTAGTAAAATTAGCATGCATTTTTTTTCTGCTCTATTTTCTAAAAAAAAAAACTATTATAGAAAATTATTTCCTTATTTGAAGATTTATCAGAGAACATATTTACTTCTTTGTTTCTAAATTTTTTTTTACTTCTTTATTTTTTGCTTTTAATTTTCTCTTCTCTCTTTAAGTGCATACAATAGAAGTTTATATTGCTTAAATTAGTTTTTTTTTAAATTTTCTGATATGTGGTTTACTGATCTATTCCTCAGTAACCACTACATAAGGCATGTGGAACACACATTACACAAATTTTGATATTGAATTTTTATTTTCCTTTAGCCTAAATTTTTAAAACCTTCTCTTAAAATTTTTTCTTTGACCATTGAATTATTTAGAAATATATTATACAATTGCAAAACATTTAGTATTTTAATATTTTAGTACCTTGCCATCATTAATTTCTAGATTATTATGGTCTGAAAACATAGCTTACACGATATTTAGTCTTTTGATGTTTAATGCATATTTAATGAAACACAATACTGTATATCAAGGAGTATTTTTCATAGAATCTTCAAAAAAAGCACATTCTGTTCTTCTTGGACAGAATATTTTATAAATAGCACTTAAAGATGATTATTTGGTTTATTTAAGTTATATATTTCCTTAATGAATTTTGCATGCTTAAGGAATCATTTACTGACAGAAAGGGTGTTGAAGTCTTCAAATATAGTAGAGGTTTTGTCATTCCACTTTGACTTTATTATTTTTGTCTCATGTATTTTCATAAAGTGATGATAGATGTTTAGAAGTTTAAGATGGTTCTTTTGAAGAAATGAACCTTATACCATGTGTAAAGCTCTTCCTTCTCCCTGAAACTTTTATTTGTCCTCAAGACAGCTGTGTCTGGTCTTTTATGTACTCAAGTCTTCTAGTGATTGGTGTTCATACGGTGTAACTTTTTCCATCTATCTAACTTTATGCTACCTGGATCTTTGTAAAGTGAGAACTAACAATACATAAACCCTCCGGTCTTGCCTTTGTCTTGCTTCACACTGGCAAGAATCTACAATAAACATTTTTGTGTGCTCACCTTTGAACTTCACTCACTCTTCACCATGCATATTTCAGGCACTGTACACGTGGACACTTTCATTTCCTCCATGCTGGCCTTTATGACGTTGTTCTCACCTCCTTCACTTATCTGAAATGTAAAATCACTCAGCTCATTTCTAATGCAATTTATTGAAAGAGTTACATTTAGGTAAATTAAGAAGAAATTAAATGATTTCATTTTACCATGTTTCACAATGCTCTTTCTTTATGTAGACACCACTTGCAGACATGCATCTTTTTATTTCTTTCTGAAAACCTTTCAACATTTTTTAGAAGCCAATGCCAAATTCCCTCCCATTCTGCTAGTCTGAGAAGATGTTTATTTATCATGTCATTTCTCCAAATAAAGAATTTTATATTGGTAATTTTTCTTTCCTTTCAATATTTGTTCCATTTGTTTATTTTTTTTAGTTTAATATCTTTTTATATGTACTCCAACCAGAAGCTTTCATAATTCTTACCATTTTTTCTCTTAATAGGTAGGGTTACTTTTCCTCTGAGATTTTCAGATTTTCTTTTCATCAGTTTGAATATGATATGGCTAGGAATGAGTTCTAGGTGGTTTTTGGGGGTAGAAGCCTTGGTATTCACTGAAGTACATAGATATGTGGCCATCACCTAACTTGGCAAAGTTTCATGTCAAATATGTCTTTTCATTCATTCTACCTTTTTTCTCACATGTGTGTCTAATTAGATTCTTACTAACAAATCTTTTCAATGTTTTCCCATAGTCCTTATGTATGAGTTCTGCAGTTGTTTAGCTTTTCAACCTTTATTCTTTTTCATGTCATATTAGGACTTTCTTATTAGCCTAAATTCTAAGCTTACTTATTCCTATTTTTGGCATGGACCTTCTATTTGTAACATATTATGTGTGATTTTCTGCACACATACTCTTATTTTCATGTGTGATGTTTACTTTTTTTCCATTAACATTATTATATTAACCACAGTTAATTTACATCCCTGCCTGATGATTTCAACAGCTGCATCATAGCTGAGCCTGGTTCGATGAGTCACCTTTCCGAGATCCACACTATGAGACTCTGGAATGTGCAGGGACCTTGGGAAAGTAAATGGGGAACCCATGCCAGCCTAAGTGCTAGACTGTAGTCACAAGTGCTTCTTAGTTTCAGTTGACAGCACCTTCATGTTGATAAATCAGCAGTCTTCTCAGTTTGTGCCTTCTCTTCTTGGTGCATGAATTTCAGCTCTGATTCTGTTTTCACTTAGCTGTCCATATTTTGATTTAGCTATTTTCTCTGTGGGCTCTGTTGTATTGAGTATGGGAAAGCCATTATGTTTAGCTTGTACAACTTGTCTTCCTATAAGGACAATTAGTGACATTTAAATCCTTTCATGTCAGAGATGACCTACTTTTTAAATAAGCAATATGAGATTTCACATTTTATTAAGTGAAGCTGTCAAAAGTATATCGTAATGAATGCAGAGATTTAGATTCAAATACACCAAGTTATCTTTAAGAGGCAATAATAGGCCTGGGGACATAGCTCAGTGGCACAGCGCCTGCCTGGTAAATACAAGGTTGTGAGTTTGATTACTGATACCAAAAATAAGTAAATAAATAAAGGTAAAAAGCAATAATGCCTGATTTACCTCAATTCCAAACTGCATGTTTTGTATAGATTTCATATCATTTTACAAAATTGAACAATTTTGTTATTTAATTTAAAAGTTGATTGAATTTTTGTGAATTAAACCCAGATAGAACATGTACTCATTGCTTTACTTAAGTGTGTGTCTAAGTTATTCAGCACTAGAAAGGGAATGATTCTATTTTTCCATTATGTGATTTTTCAAGGGCTTTTATGGCAATTTTGTCTCAATACGCTTAATGCTAATCCTCTTCTTTCCAAATGATTGATTTTTTTAACCAGAGGGAAAGAATACATAAAAAATATTCTACTTTGAATTATAAACTGCTATACGATGAAAAATAATAGAGGCAAGAAATTTAAAAACCCATACCTCAGGTTGTTGGTCACATAGCTTTCATTGTTGTTAAGAAATCCTAATAAATTGTGAACCTCATTAGCTAGGACTGCCTTAAGAGCACTCCAGAACTGGAGTACAAAATCTAAGGAGAACCAGTCACCTGTATTTTGAAGCATATTCCAAATTAAAATTGTTCAAAATTTGTATCTGTGCTTATTCAGTTTTTCTAATTAACATGAATATTCACTGTTAGATGAATATTCAGTAACACTGGCTAGATGCGCTTTTCACATTCTGCATTTAAAAGATTGTACTTAGCCTGGTAAGCCATTTTTTCATAAAGAAAGCTTTCTACATTCTTCTTTGATAAACTAAATTGTACTACATTTCTGGGCTTTGATGGGACATTTCTTCTATTTTATGCTTAAGTCATTTAAGGAATATCACCTTCAAGAATTAACATTGAAAATCTTACACAGTTTATAAAGGATTGAAACTTTTGCACTGGACCCCTCTTTTCTTTGTACCTTAGATAACTGTTTTTCAACTCTGTATAATCATTATAATCCCACACCCCAATAGAACTTACAGATACATTTATTCTTTCCTCTCTGGAAATCCTTGGAACCTTTTAATCATTTTAACTATAATATCCTATCAATAAACCTTAATAAATGGTCCCATCCCAACTACTTAGGTAGAGGTGAAAAATCAACAAGTCCTACCTTCCTTGAGGAAACTGTGTCTAAACAAACTGAAATGAGACAGTCTTTGGAAGGCAAAGTTTAAATAAAATAAAACAATGAAGTTTATAAAATAGAACTTAAAGAAGCTCGCAGCAGACACACTCACACACACATTCATATTTACATAACTGAACAAGGCCCTAATCTGTACTGCTGTGCTGCTCTGACAGAAAGTACAGATGCAGTTAAAGCCTATAGTGTAGTTGCATTCTAAATGGGAGATTCCCCTGCCTATTTTGATGCACTTTTAAAAGATTCTAGGCTCCTCCTTAACACAGATACTCAAAGCTAGCTTGTGGTATATGGCACAAATATTTGCCATTGTGAGTTTGGCATTCGTGTGTTCATACAGAAAGAATGTGGATAGTCTCTAGCAGGTAACAGCTACTTCTATCTGGCAGTTAAGAGAAAATAGAGATGTCAGTCCTATAGCTCTGAGGAACTCAATTCTGCCAACAGCCTGAACAAACATGGGAATAGATTCTTTCCTAGAGATTACACTTATTGGCTGCAGTTTTTCAATGAAAGTTGTAACTTCAATTTAAATCTTTGAAATCTAGAGTAGAGATTTCACTCACACTATCCCTAAATAATTGAACAAGAGAATAGCAGAATCTTAAAGGGATGAAATTTTCAAATGCTAAACTTGTGATAAAATGATAAACTTCAGTAGCAAACTAAAAAAAGAAATTAAATTCCATCCAAAAATAGCATGTAAGGTAGTGGCTCCATAACTCAGGGGTTAGAGCACTGGTCTTGTAAAAATAGCATGTAGACGGAGGCTGCCAATACAGTGTGAACAGGGTTTTGAAAGATGAATAGGTAGATGTCATCACAGCAAGGTAGGAAACCTGGCCAGTTTAAATTGAAGAAAGTGTACTGAGCTTATTTAGTAGTTCTTTCTCTCCAGTGTACCTGAATTCATTTGATTTCAGTGCTATCTGTATACTCACTTTTTTGAATGGTAAAAATATTTTCAACAAAATCCCTCTTTGCTTACTAGCTAGATTCGTTTTACTACTTCCCAAAAAGTCCTGTAAGTGATGTGTGCAGTGATACCCAAAATATTCTGAGACACTTAACCAAAAACCATTTACTAATTAACATCCTTTAAGAAGAGATATTACAGTTTTTCATTTTAACTTTGGAAAGACTTTACTTTCTTGCCAAAAGGACCCTATGAGTTAATTGGTGATACTGAAGGTGCAAAGTAAGGGAATGACTGTTATATAATTATGATCACAGCTTTTTTTTTTTTTTTTTTGAGGTTTGTTGGGATTTTTTTTTTTTTTACCTCAGAGTATTCACTTTACTTTGGGGACTTTCAGTGGTGTCATTTTAGATAAGAGTCAAAATGTAAAAGAAAAGCGAGAACTTGAAGATTATACAATGAAGGGAGGGCAAGGAGAAAAGCTAGGAAACATGACAGGGGCAAAGTCATACATTTATACACACAAGATGGGTAAGGGAATGATCCTGAAAAACATTAGCAGGTTTTTGAAGTGAGCAGTTAATGGATAAGATTCTCACCTTAACTAACTATATATGCTGATACCTGTAAACTAAACAACTGCACTGAAGATAGGAATGTGTAATGGTAGGGTCATGCTTAGAATGCCTGTCATTCTGTTCTTCTAAATGAGTACTACTTGTCATGACATACCAGTTACTGTCATACTGTCTCTTGAGTAAATGTTTGTTCAAAAAAAAAAAAAAAAGGGGGGTTATACATAAAAAAGAGACAAGAAAAAATAGTCACAGGAATGTCCTGCTACAATGTTGTATATGGTTACATTTCTAAATTTCTGTGTAAAAATATGTGTTTATTCATATTTTAAAAACATTTTTAATTTTTTTTCATATTCTGTTGGGACTTAAAGTTTAACATATCGATACTCTATGGAAAATATCTGTTCAGTGTTGTGCCTAAGATGTTTGATATTCAGACAGATGGTTAGCTTAAATCCAACTGCGTATGATGCAGGGTAATAATAAGCTTCTCATCTGGAGGGTTAACAATCTAAGTTTGCAGACCAAAGATTAGAGAAGAAGAAGGGCTTCAAGGACAGCCAACATTTTGGCCCTAGCCTTTCAAGGTCAGTGAACATTCAGGTCATAGGAGATCCTATATTGTAACATCATGTAACTCAGTAGTGTCCCAAATTTTCTGGTCAAGGAGAAAATTATTGAGCCACAGAGGAATGTGATCCATGATGTAGAGTGTGCCTAAGGAGAGTTACATGAAAAGAAAAACATTCTCTCAGGCTTGCACAGAGAGAAAATTGGTCAAGCAGTGGCTGTAACTCATCCACATGGCTGACACTGACAAAAGATCTTCAAAGTGCAGTACAGGGTTTCAGGATAAATCTTGAGGGGACTTCACTGACCTTATCAGATATAAAAATTACATTTCTAGTTATATACATCTTGCTTTATTTTGGTCTTAATCATCCAGCAGAAAATTATAAAAATGAGGTAGAAAAAGCAAAGCCATATTAATATACTGAGCTGTAAAAGGCTCAAGTCAACAACTTCTGGCATTGCCAGTCCTACAGACAATCCACTAGTATTATGGACTGCTGGACTATATTGGAATATTTTGCTGAATTCAAATAGGTGGGATAGATATACAGCTACATTCTATTAATCCAATGAATAAAAAGGTGTGTTCTAATAGTGTTTGTGGATAGGATCTCATGTCTACATCTTCTACAATAAAACACCACTAAGACAACAATATGCAATGCATTTATTATTGAAACTGTCCTACTAATTGGTTTTGAAACTTTCTCAACAATATTTTTTTCAATAAAGTTATTTTTTAAAAAGTCAAAATATAAACTATTTTTGGTCTATGTTTAATATCAAGCTAAAACTTTCACCACCTTCTAGGAAGTGTATGGTTCTCCTAAAACACAATTTGTGTATATTTTTATTTTGGGGGAATGGAGGTGTGTCTTTTTGGTTGTTTTTTGTTACAGTGCCAGATATATTAATGACAATATTTATATAAGTTATGATTTCACAGTACTTAAATTTTGCCTGAAATCCTTGGATTGGAGCTCATTTGAAAGCATAGCATATTGAAATGTGATATGAAACAAAAGTGTTCAGCAATTTCCTTGAAATGTTTTCATTTGAATACATTTATGTATGTTTGATTGATCAGAATAAGGAGTATAGTTTATTAGTTTTGATGGTTTTTTGATGTGTTGATTTGGCTGTAGTCTTTAGGTATTCAATCAAAAAATAAGTATAGAAGTTGCTATGAAGATGATGTATCAGTGTGATTATAGCCCATAATAAGCTGAATTTAGAGAAGGGATGAGTTTAAAGAATCTAGGCTAGGCCCCACTATTTGAAAGGGTTTAAATAAAGAATTAAGATTTTTTTATGGAGAAATTGTGCTTTTAAGTAATAACTTCAGGCTAAGCTAATGTCATTTATAGTAAGCATAATAATGCCCCAGGAAAGATGCCTATGTGCCAATACTCTGTAAAGATGTTTCCTGAAATGGCAAAGAGTATTTGCAATTTTGGTTAAGCTCACAATGCAAAATTACTTGGAACTATTCAAATGGATCCCAATGCAATCACAAAATTTCTTTTTTTTTCATTTATTTTTATTTTATTAAAATACAAATGTCAATCAGACAGTTTCAAGACACCTTAACCATACACATTCAATGAATTAATACATTGCAAACTGTTTTCATAACGTTTTGGTATTGTACAAGGTGCATACATGATATTATATTTACAGATATTATTTTAGCAGATATCTCTTATCAGTGAATTAAGAGTATAGTTGCTTACTTATCTTATTTTTTATACCTGAATTATATCAAAAATTCAATAATTATTTACCTAGTGGATGACCATAGTACTAAAAGC
>PVKA01027291.1:0-30703 GCA_004027165.1 Ctenomys sociabilis
AGAAGTTTGCCGATTTCTCTCTTATAGAGATTAAAGACAGTTTTGTTTTGTGGGGGTGATTTTTTTTTCCAATCTAGAACTAAGATGAGGGTTCTGTGGTCAGTAACAAAATTAGTAGCCTTTTTACTCAATTTATAATTATTCCTAAAATAGGGTTCACTAACAATTTAAATCTATGGTATTTGGAAGGAAGATATTCTGAAATGCAATACTCGGTTAGAGATAAACACAAAGCAATCTGTTTACCATAATATTAGAATTAAGCTACCCTTGTAAGTATGCAGGCTTACTCGTATTTTACGTGTTTCATGCTGAGGTCAAACAACCATGGGAAATTCTGCTCCTGGTTTTTTCCATTCTATAGGCCTCAAATGGCATCGCTCTTTTCTCCTCCCTGTGTTGCTGTAGAAGTACACATAGGTGGTGACAAAGGGCAGCCTGTGAAGCAAGACATAACAAGGTGGTGGAGAGAGATACTAGCGCTCAGAATGAAACGAATAGTTTTTATCACTATTTGTAAAGTTTTGTGCATCAAGTTCCACTTTAAGAAATGGAGAAAAATTATGAATTTCCTCCTTAAAAAATAAACAAGTATAGGACAAGATTTTTTTTTGTTTCACATATTTCCTATTTACATATTTTAGATGTTTTATCTTGAATTAGAGATTATAATGTTTCTGAAATAGTAAAGATAGGTCCCATTTACGGATCATTCAGCTTCTCCCAAAGGTGGTATCTTATGTGATGACAGCCCTGGACCAAAGTCAGGAAGCTGATCATGGTGCAAGGCCACACAATGCTTTTTCTATAAAGTCACCCAGGATTCATAGGTTCTTAATAATAGAGTCTATGGGGATCATCTACAAACCCCATGATCATAAGCATCCCAAATTCCATCCATGCCCAGGGGACATAGCTAAAAGATATGTTTATTGGAAAGGATAGGATCAGGGAGATAGCTCAGTGGATGAAGCACCTGCTTGGGCAAGTGCAGGGATAGGAGTTCGAACCACAGCCCCACCCCTAGGCACTCTAATCCAGCCACTGACTCTGCGCGCGGTGACACACACCAGTGATCCCAGCGCAGGGGAGACTGAACACAGGAGGATCACTCAGAGTCCAAGCTGCATAGTGAGGCCATGTTTCAAATACATTAAAGGAAAAAATACACAAGTCTTGATAATATAGTTAATTTGGGAAAGGAAGGTAGAGTCCTTGGGAATGAGGTTTAAAGCTAATGCAAATTATAAATTCACAGGTAGAATTTGCAATTTTGCAATAAAACTGCAGGTGAGAAAATGGAGGATCTGGATTTAGCAAATTGAACCTAAACGTAAATGGAAAATAAAGGAGAAATTCCACATGGGGTGGGAGTAGAAGGCATGAGTGCAAGTCCACTTAGGGGAGTGATGTGGAAAGAAGAAAGGGATGGAAAGTCCATGACCCTGGTGTGAGCTAAGGCTGAATGAGCAAGGTTGGCTTTGCACCTTTCACCTGCATATACTCAGCAAATGCAGTGTACCCCCCAACAGCCATGCTTTATGCTGAGGTGACCTCGTACATGGAGAATGGCCAGCTAACATTTCTTTCTTTCCTTTATGCTTCCTTTCTGCCATGATTCATTCAACATGTTTTTTTAAAGCTACTCATTGAGCCAGAAAATGAAAGTGGTATAGCTCCTACCATGGGCCAAATTGAGAAAGCAAATAAGATATTTTGTAGCTTTAAGGTTCTTCCAGTTTAGTAGGCAAAAAGACAGATCAACAAGATGTGGCCTCATATGGACTTTAACAGAGACTGAGTAGTGAGAGTTAAAAAGGTTCACTCCTGGGTTTGGGAAAGGAGGGGACTGAGAAATGGGACTAGGAATCGGTCAGAGGGCTATAGATGGCAGGATCCCGAATTCAGGCTTGTAGGGATATTTCACACAAACCGGTTCACTCTGGCTGCACTATGTGGGTTCTCAAGCTGCCTCATATCAATTTACAGCTCCTATTAGCCCCATTCTTTTCAAGCACTGAGCACATCAGGATTAGTTTACGTCACTGGATGATTGATGGCCTGTTGTTTCACCAGATTGTCTGAGGGCATCCAAGGGTGGTGGAGATGTTGTTTTCCTCGCAGTCTGAACTTCAAGAAAACTTCTGGCTCTTATCTCCATTTTCCAAGTCTCTATGGAAAGGGGAACACTTGAGCTAGCTGATTTAATTATGCCTATGTTGTCTATCTGCTACTTTTGAAGCTATTGTCATGTAATTGATATTATATATGCACAGTGACAGGCTTGCAGCTCCCCCTGCCAGCACGTACCCACCCACTGAAATTCTCAGCAGGAGAGGAAAGGTGAGGGTGTTTTGATTTCCAAGTGATCATTCCTTTCTTGTTCTGACAAAGTTTGGCTACAAAGCTTAAGTTTGACTAATTCCCTTTTTTTTTTTTTTTTCTCGGAACTGGGGATTGAACTCAGGCCCTTGTGCTTGCCAGGGTAATGCTTATTCCACTGAGCCATTTGCCTGGCCCCTGAGTTTTACTAATTCCTATCTCATGGGTTTTTTTACTCACAACCTTCTCAGGCTCCTTACAGCCACGGTCATCAAGCCACATGTCAGTTCCAGGTAACAGAAAGTGTTCATGATTACAGGCCCTTGCTATGGGAAGTTGTGAAATATTTAAAACATAAAAACTATAAGAAAGTGTAAAAGAAAGTGTATAAAATTTCATTGCAGGTCAATTTCAGAATAAATTCTCAGGTTTGGTGAACTTTGGGGAGGGAGAGAGAGAGAGACAGAGAGAGAGACAGACAGACAGACAGACAGACAGAGAAACAGAGAGAGCTACTGAGCATTTGGGATCTGAAGTCTGAAAGAACCTCAGTTTGAACTGGACTCTAAAATTACCCACATGGCTTTGGGAAAATCATTGAATATCAATATCTAGCAAAAATATGAGGGTCGTAACCACCAGTTTCATAATTATAATCTCTGCCATCACCATCATCACCACCATCATGATCAAAATCCTAACTTATCACCCCAACTCTATAACCACCACCCCCACCACAACGGTAACCCCCAACACCATCATCAAAGCCTGAAGATCCAAGCTAACTTGTATTCCTCTGCTATGAACTCTCAAAACTCCCTTGTCATAGAACATGTCATATCCTATACCCAGATTCCTCAAGGATATAAACACCATGGTCCTATTTACCATTGTATTGCCTTTTCTAGCAGTGGGATAAACACACAGTAATGACTGTTAAGTAGAAGAGGACCACGTTTACTAAGTCTCCATTATATGCCATATGCTTGATGAGTTCATTTGTAACCTTCAACCTTGAAATTTTTCCACTTGCATTTCTTGGCTTAGAATAATAAAGACTCTACAAAGTTAACTAACTTCACAAAGGACATGTGGGTAAGAAGCCACGGTGACAGTACCACAACACAGGTCTGCCCAATAATCCTTTCATACCAAGATGACTCCTTAATGAACCAGAAAATGAATTTATACATAATCTTCCTTACACTGATTATTCTAGGCAATCAGACTTTTACTGTCTCCAAATGGTCTTATATGAGAAAAGAACTAAGGTTGGGAAGTGGATGGCAGATGGCCAAATGAGTCAAGAATACTAAATTACATGGCTTTAGGGCTGCAAAGATTTTCTAGTCAAATTTCAGCCACTTACAATTAAAAAAGTACACATATTCTTTAATTTGCAAAACTATCCATTCAGATAGGTGATACTAAGAAGATTGGTCATGATGTTTCTGCTTGCTGAAGGCTGCTTTTGAAATCTCAGAGTTCTCTCAAAGAAAATCATAAGTATGGGTTTAGGTCACCAATAAAGCATTTAAACTGGGTTTTCCTCAAAAATGCACAAAATAACCATATTTTAAATTTCTTCAGCTTCTAAGTAGCCCAGAACAGAGTCTGAAACATTAATGGCAGAGGGAGTTAACTTGCTCTAAAGATCAGGTTAAGGGCTTTTACATAAATATTTGAACCCAGGTGGCCATTCATACAGAGGTGGTGACATCTGCAAAGATGTCTGGGTTGTTGCTTAGGCCACAGCATTTAAACTGGCAGAAATACCTAGAGAAAATGACTGCCAGC
Source organism: Ctenomys sociabilis (assembly GCA_004027165.1). NCBI lineage: Eukaryota > Metazoa > Chordata > Mammalia > Rodentia > Ctenomyidae > Ctenomys > Ctenomys sociabilis. Next base: position 4,120 of record PVKA01027291.1, read on the forward strand.
ATTCCTCTTCTTTATGAAAAGAACTAGTTAAAAAGACAATCTTGTCATAAACATAAAGCATCATGTAGAACAAGAGCTGGATCTTAGGGATGATGACAATGGTGGTGACAAGGATGATAATAGGGCGATTGTTGAACGTAGCCCATATAATTTGATATTGTCCTAGCCACCATGCTAAAATGCTATTTACTTACTACCTTATGGGATTCTCATTGTCACCCAAATCTTGTTGATCAGGAAGGAGAATTCTAGATGTGTTAAGAGATGTGTCATGTAATTAATAAGAAGTAAGCCACTTGCTACTTAGAACAGCTTAATTACATTCATTAGCCTTGCAGTATCTCTGAGACAGTCTCCAGAGTTATAAGAAAGCATCTCATATTGATAGCAATAATATTAGAAAGAAAATGTCCCAGTGGAAATGGTTCCATATCCATGGCCAAACCCAGCAGGCAGGAAGAAACGTGTTATCTCTAAGGGGAAACAAGGGCAAGAATGCAAAAAATTCTCATTTTATCTTTACTCTTACAAAAGGCTCAAGTCAACAACTTCTGACATTGCCAGTCCTTCGGGTAACCCACTACTATTATGGACTACTGAACTATATTGGATTATTTTACTGAATTCACACACCTACAATATTTAAATGGCAAGGTAATACCCATCTCTGACAAAACTAAACAAAAAAGTGATTATAAATGAAGAACTATTTCGTATCCATATGTAAAAAATATTTGGGATAGGGGTATGCAGCTATTTTCTCTTAATTCAATGAAAAGAAAAATTTGTACTAAAACTATTTAGACAGGATATCATGTCTGCATCTTGTACTACGAATAACCACTATGAAGATAACAATATACAATGTATTAATTATTGAAACTGTCCTACTAATCGGTTTTGAAACTGTATCATTGTTATTTGTTTCTCAATAAAATTTTAAAAAGAACAAATTTTCTAAATAGAAACAGATTTACAGCTAGGTCCTTTATTTACTGACATCATTTCTAATGTTGGAGCTCTTCATACTGACTTCAAGATCAATAAAGGTCAATCTACCTGAATACCAGAATCCATTAATTCCCTGCCCCTACATCACATACATTGTGTGTATGTGTGATTTTCTGGGGAAAGGATTACTGCTTTCAGATGAGGTTCAAAATAGGCTAAGGGACCCCACCACCAGCACCACCAAAGTCAGGTTTTCAACCTCTGCACTCAGTAAGCAGTTATTATACATGTTCAGGAAGGCCACATACTGTGTGGTAAAAGTAGTATTCATCCATGAAGCCACTCATTCATTCTTTCATTCACTTATTCACATGTTTTTAATTGTCTTATTTATACACTGTCCCAGTCTATAGGGATGTAGAGACAAGTTAATCTTTAAAGAGCTTCTAGTCTAGGAGGAAGAAAGATACCTATGCAGATAATTTTAAAGCAGTCTACTATAATTTCAATAATGAATATTTCAATCAATGAAAGAGTAGAAGGATTCAGAAGCAGTTCTTAATGAGTAAAGCAGGTATAGATAGAAAGTTACTTTGGGCAGAACAAAGTAAATGGCATGGTGGATGACTAGAGAAATTTCTAGCTTCCTAATTTCCCTAGAGAATAAAAAAACCAGGAAAGATTAAAAAATGAGGTTGGTGCAGCTACAGGGCAAGTTAAAAATGACACCCTTTTATTATGTAAGACAGGGACCCAAGAAAAAAGTTCAAGTACAGATTTAAGTTTTCTGGCTACAGAATAGAAAATAAATTGAGAAAAGACTTTTTTTCACAACACAGTAGTAAAATAATGCAAACTTGAACAAAGATAGTGCCTACCTCTTTGCCAGTAGACTGGGGCCTGTGTCGCTCTGAATTTTCTTCTACTCTTCCCCAGACCTACTACAGACAGCAGATGTTCATATTCTAACATGCTGAATGATTAAATGAACAGTAGGTCTAGGGAGGTGGGCTTAATGTTTGAGGAACATTTAAAGTATGGGATTGGCAGTACTGGAAATTGAGTGAATGTGGAAGGTGAGGAAGAGGGAAACAGGGCAGCTTCTAACATCACAAAATTTGAAGTCAGGTATGGGTTAGCTTCTACCTTCTGAGCTTGATTGTAGCACATTTGTTCTGGAACAACACAAGCAGAAATGCAAGGGGCAGCAGTGGTTCAATATGGGCTTATCTAAAGATAGAAGTAATTTTTGAATATAAAAAGAGGGTAACAGCAAGAGAAACAGAATAGAGAAAGGCATTGAGCCCCAAGATGGAGAGACAGAGAATGTCAAAAAGAAAGAATTTGTTTCGGATGAGGTAGATTTAAGAGGCTGAGAAGTACATACAATTTAAAGGAAGCTGGAGGCCCAGACGCAGAGAGAATGAGACAGAGAAGCAAGAGAGAAGAAAAGGGGAGGGGAAGGGATTGGGGAAGGGGGGAAAGGGAAAAGAAATAAACAAAGACAGAGCCAGGAAATAGAGGGAAGCAGAGGCATGGTAAAGCAGTGGGAGCTTAGAGAAACACAGCAGATATTCATGATCTAGTCGTAAAGCCAGGTTCGCAAGGGTGTGGTACTACAAAGTAGATGCACAGGCACCCAGGGATGAACAGAGAAGAAAGGAGGGAGATAGAAAAAAGGAGGGAAACCTGAAGCAAGAGGCCCTCTCAGAGAGGAGAGGGGGACAGCAGATATTCTCTTGGTGCTTAGACACTACCAGTTCAGTCCTGATCTTCTCTAACCTTGTATTAATCTGCTGATTCATTAGAAGACTGTGCTGCCCCTGGGCATCCTTGCTCAACAAGGTGCCGGGTGCTTAACAAGCCTAGAAAGGACTATTTCTTCCCTTACAAAGTCCAGTTCTTTCACTTTGCTAAAAGTGTACAGTGAGGATTCTCTGGGAAACCCCAGAGACAGCAGAATTTTGATGTCACATCAGGAGGATTTGCCCTCGAGATTGGCTGGTTCTGGCTGAGGTGATTAGCTGGGCCAAGAGGCCTCTTTCTGGAAAGAGCATTGCTGACAGCACTCCATGTGATAGATGGAAGAGACCAGAAATAACAAGGCTAATGAATAAGCAATCAGTCTATTCTTGAATCTGCTATTACTGACCTTCTAATTGGGTGTCTCAGAGTCCCCTGGGGTTCCCTAAACTATAGCACTGTTCCCAGAAAGACTCAATAATATTGGCTGGTGACAAAATAATACATAATAAGCATTCAGATTGGAACTGATGGCCATTCCAAAAGTAGATAAGTTGTCCTGCTGTTTCTCTTCCCTTCCCCCCCAAAACCTGTGAAAGCTGGATACAGAAAGTACTCAAACAAAGAAAAAAACTTGTGTTTGAGTCCCAGTTCTGCCAGTTCCTCGCAGCTCAGCTTCCACTCTCATCTGATCCTCTGTTTCCTCAGCTAAAATTAGGGTTAATAGTCTGCACCTCATATGATTTTAGTAAAGACTAGTTCCAACATATGCAAATTGCCTGGCACATAGTAGATTTTCAATAAATGATAATTATTATCAGCATCAGCATCATCTTTGGCAAGGCTGAAAAAGACTGGCCTCCTGACAAACAAGAAGCCAGAGCTACATTTTGAAAAGTTCCACCCAAGTATTAGCTCTCATTAGAATTCTCATTAAGTTCTGATAATGAGAATTGTGTTAAAAGATGCTTTTCAATCGCCCAAGATAAAACAGGAAGTGGGAGGATTTAAAAAAACGAAGGAAAGAAAGTTAACTTTCAATGACATCTCATTTTTGTCTTCTTGAGCTTGATGAGTGTTAAGAGAAATCAAATGAAACACCTCTCTGGCACTGACCCTTTGACCTAACCGTGGTGTTTTACCATATCTGTCACAAGGGTAGTAAGTACCTGTCTTAGTTATTTTCTTGTGGCTGGGACAAAATACCCAACATCCACCAAGTACAGAAGGAAAAGTTCACTTTAGCACACAATTTGTAAAGGTTTCAGTCCACAATCAGTGGGCTCCAAGATTGGACTGCATGGAAGATGAGTGTGGCAGGGGAGTAGCAGCAAGGACAACAGGAGGGAAATCTCATCTTTCCTTCACTTCTTAAAAGACTACTGGATGGCCCCACTACCACCTAGAGTGGTCTTCAATCTTCAGTAAATCCATCATCCACACCCACAGCTAACCAATCAGTAGGCTAATCTAAATCGCATCCCAAAGCCCCACCTGTGAGCATGTGAGGCTTTCTGAGGACAACTAGATAGATGCCCCAAGTACATAAGTACCAATATTTTCCTCCCTATTCATGAACTAATGGGCCCCACAATAATTGGGAATGTTCTGACTATGGGAGAGAATGTGATATGGGAAGGAGATTGAGGAACTAAGGTTGCACTTTGCAGACTTGATCCAGAGCACACCTTTATATAGGCTTACTATGTGGGATGAACACAAAGTAAAACCTTAAAGCACCACCCTTGTGTAAGCAGTCATGATACCAAGATCTGTGAACTTATGTGTTGGCATCTAAGTCTGAGGGTACTGAAATCGGAAACACAAATAGCTTTGCTTTAAAGACTGATAAGTTATGCGCACAGAATCAAGTTGTCAATAAAGAAATGTAATGCTTTTAAGAAATCTTTGAGGTCCTGGGGCTGGTGAATTGCTCTGTGGTCTATGTGCCTACCTGCCAACCACAAGGACCCAGGTTTGATCCCTGGTGCAACATTCCATGCCAGCCCCAGAACCCTGGGTGTGCCGTGCCATGCCATTCCTGCCACCAAAACCAGGCATGGCGGCACACGCCTGCAATCCCAGCACTAGGGAGGCTGAGACAAGAGGATCACTAGGAGTACGAGCTGCAGAGTGAGACCCTGTACCAAACAAGTAAATAAATAAACAAATGTTTTTAAAAAGAAATCTTTGAGGTCCTAATGCCGCCTCCCTTTTTTCTCTGGTAGTTCTCCCTATAAGCATGAACAAATACAAATTCCCAACAATGGCCATGATCATGATGATGTACACCTAAACTGTACCAATACACTTTATTAAATATTTTTAAAGCATCACAATAGCATTATCATTGTGGAAAAGGAATCTTTACAATTTCAACTTCCAAAATCTTTCTATTCGTCACAGTATTTAAAAATTCATACTGGAAGTCATGGAGCTTTCTGGTGCCATTTAAGAACTTTGGCAGACTCGGGGAAAACTGGGGGACTCTGGTAAGCTCTGACCTTCTGTAGCCCCCAGCGCACAGACGTGGAGCTTCTGCTAGTGATGCTCCAGACTTTTAAGAACTTAGGAGAACTCTAAGTTCTGGAGCCATTTAAGAACTTTGGTAGATTCTGAGTTGCCTCCAGGACTCTATCTATCTGGGTGATTACTGGGAGCTTTAAAAATGCCAAACTGCAGGAGCAAAAGACAATTGCAGTCCTCTAGCCCACCCAAGACAAGTCCAGGAGACAAAGACACACAAAAACTTGGAAATCACACATCTAAAATCTCTGAAATGATAGTAACTGAAGTAAAGAAGCAAATCCATCAGGCTATAGAAGAAATAAGAAGTAATTTCTCAGATCCAAAATAAAATAAAATAGAAAGGAAAACAGTCATGAAAGAATTGCTCAGCACAGGTAAAGGAGACATCAATAGAAAAATACAGGAGATTTAAAGAGAGACAAGAACAAAAATTTAAGATTTCTTGAAAGCAAGTGCTAATATCCAACCATACGTCTAGTGTTACATAACTATATCTCCTAATCTGAGCAGATTTGAGGTTAAAATGGATAATATATCAACCTATTCTAGGTTGATATATTTCTAATCACCTATTCTAGCCTTGAAAATCTATAATATGTATACTGTTGTGTGTTGCTCTGTTTATTTTGTTTCTGACTTTTGTTCTTGCTTTGATTTTTCTTTTCAAATTAAATAAAACTGTGAAAAATGTGAACAAGAAAATAAAAGAAAAATACAGGAGAATAGAAAAATGATAGGAACACTGAATGAACAATACAGGAAAGAATTAGAGTGCATGAAACAGATTCAAACAGATATCCAGGATATTAAGAACTCCATTAAAACTGGCAAAATTTACAAGGAGATTATGGAGCCACAGAGGAAAGAGACTGATGATCTATAGTGTGCCTGGGGAGAATCACATGGAGAGAAAACTTTCTCTCGGGTTCTCACAGAGAGCAAACTGATCAAGCATTGGCCTGACTCATCCACATGTATGACACAGACAAAGGATCTACAGAATAAGGTACAGGACTACAAGATAAACCCTGAGGGGACTTCACTGACCTCATAAGAAACATAAAGTCATGTGTTGATATATAAGTCTTGCTCTACCTAGGTCTTAACCATCCAGCAGAAAAGTATAAAAATGAAGTATACACCATAATAATGAGTTGCACTGTAAATGACTATGGTCGACAACTTCTTCAAATAACTCACTATTGTTGTGGAATGCTGGACTGTATTGGATTGTGTTGTTGAGTTCAGGCACCTAAAGTAGTTGAATGACAATGGAGTGCCCATCTCTGACAGGTGTAGACAAAGGAAGGGGTATAGAAAGGAAGAACCATGATGTGTGTGTATGGACAGTACAGTTGGGATAGATAACACCGTGCTTCTACATAATTCTATGAGAGGCAAGATTTGCACTAATGGTGGTTGGACAGGATATTATGTTGGCTTCTAGTACTATGGACGACCACTAGGAAAATATCAAGGTAGAAAGTATTAATTATTGAATCTTTGATGTAATTCAGATATAAAAAATAAGATACGCAAACAGCTACACTCTCTTAATTTACTGATAAGAGACATACGGTATAATAATGTCTGTAAGTATAACATCATGTATGTACCTTCTATGATACCAAAACATTATGAAAACAGTTTGCAATGTATTAATTTATCAAATCCATCTTGTCAAGGTATCTTAAAACTGTCTCATTGATATTTGTACTTCAATAAAACTAAAAAAAGAAAGTCTCCTAAAACTAACAAGGAACCAGGAAATAACAGTTCAGCAGCTACAAGATGATGCAAAGAAAATAAGAAGCATAATACATGTCAATGAAGCCATGGGGAACAGCACAAATGACATAAAAAGACTATTTGTAGAAGTACTAGCAGAAAATGTTCCAAACATGAGAGAAGAACCTAGATAAGTGAGGCATACATAATTGACATGCCATAATCACAATAAATCTACAGCTAGACACATAATAATCAAGATCTCAGAAATTCAGCAAAAGAATAGAATAGTAAAAGCTTCTAGAGAGAAAAAAACAGGTCACCTACAATGGAAAGCCCATCAGAATCACAGCAGATTTCTCAATACAAACCACTGAATAAAGAAGAGCTTGGAGTGAAGTATTTCAGGTCTTGAAAGAAAATAACTTCCAACCCAGATTGACATATCCTGAAAAACTGTCTATAAAAGTCAATGGCAAAATAACATCATTTCAGGACAAAGAACAACTGAAGAAATTCATGGCCACTAAACCAGCCCCACAAAGGGTACTCACAGATATTCTAGAAAGAGACAGAAGTGATCACAGCTTCAAGAACAACAGAAAGGAACCACCAAACTGAGCAAGTAATTAAAAATAGGGAAACATTACCGAACCTACAACAGGAAAATAACATGACAAAGATAAGCCAATATGTATCAGTTATAACCATCAATCTAAATGGCCTCAATTCACCAATCAAAAGAAACACACTAGCAGAGTGGATTAAGAAACAAAATCCAACAGTATGTTGCATATAAGAAACACATTTAATTCAAAAGGTAATTCACAGACTAAAAGTCAAAGGATGGAAAACAATCCTCCATGTCACAGGAAATCAGGAAAAAGCAGGAGTAGCTATACTGGTTGCTGACAATATCAACTGCAAACCAAAAATCATCCAAAGAGATAAAGAAGTTCACTGTACACTTGTTAAGGGGAAACTTCAAGAAGAAGATATAATAATAGCAAATATCTATGTACCCAATGTAGGAGCATCCTCCTACATAAGACAAATGTTAAGAAACATGAAAATTCAAATGGTCAATAATACAATGGTAATGGGGGACTTTAACGTGCCAAAATCACAAAGAGACAGATCAACTATGCAAAAAAATCAACAAAGAAATAGCAGACCAAACTTGTGAAGAAGTAGACTTGGAGACCTTTCAGACTATTTCACCCTGCAACAACAAAATACACATTCTTCTCAGCTGCACACAAGATATTTTCCAAAATAGGCCATATTCTAGCACACAGAGCACCCTTATGTAATCACAAAGCAATTAAAAGTATCCCATGCATACTATCTAATCACAGTGCAACAAAACTGAAAATTATTGACAAAAGAAAGTAGAAAAACTACATGAACACAAGTAAACTAAATAACAACCTTCTAAACAATAAGTGGTTCACAGATGAAATTAAAGAAGAAATTAAAAAATATTTAAAATCAGATGAAAATGCTGATACAACTTACTGAAATCTGTTGGATGCGATGAAAGCTGTCTTAATGGGAAAATTTATAGCAGTAAATTTGCACATTAGGAAAATGGAACAAGCCCAAATGAATGATCTTATGCTGCACCTCAAGCTCCTAGAAAAAGAAGAGCAGGTGAAGACCAAAGCCCAAAGAAGGCAGGAAATCATAGATTACAGCAAAAATTAATGCATTGGAGATGAAGAAAACAATACAAAAATAAATAAAAGAGTTGATTCTTTGAAAGAATAAATACAATTGATAAACCCCTAGCCAACCTAATAAAAAAAAGGAAAGAAAATAACCCAAATTTATGCAAAAAAGAATGAAAAGGGCAAAATCATACAGACCCTAGAGAAATTCAGAAAATCACCAATACCTTCTTCTAAAATCTTTACTCTCACGGGATGGAAAACACAGAGGAAATGGACAGTTTCCTAGATACATATGAAATGTGAAAGGTGAGTCAAGAAGATATGCAAACTCTGAATAACCCAATAACAAGTAACAAAATTGAAAATGTAATAAAAATAAATAAATAAACCTTACCAACAAAGAAAAACCCAGGTCCCAGTGGATTCACAGCTAAATTCTACAAGAAATTTAGAGAAGATTTAATGCCAACTTTTCTCAAACTCTTTAATGAAATAAAAAAGGAAGCAACTCTCCCAAACTCAATCCTGGAGGCAAGTATTACTCTAATTCTAAAACAAGAGAAAGATCCAATTAAAAAAGAAACTACAGGCCAATTTTTCTAATGAATATAAATGAAAAAAATCTTCAGTAAAATACTAGCAAACAGAATGCAGCAAATCATCAAGGAGATGACACATCACGATCAAGAGGGATTCATTCCAGAAATGCAGGGATGGTTCAGCATGCACAAATCCATAAATGTAATACACCACATCAATAGAACCAAGAATAAAACATGACAGCTCAATAGATGCAGAAAAAACTTTTGGTAAAGTGCATTGCTCGTTTATGGTAAAAACCCTGCAGAGAATTGCAATAGATGGTTTATATCTCAACCTGATAAAAGCCATGTATGAGAAACCAACAGCTGACATCACACTAAAGGGGAAAAAAATGAGGGCCTTCACTTTAAAATCAGGGACAAGACAAGGACGTCCACTGTCTCCACTCATGTTCAGTGTAGTTCTAGAAATATTAGCCAGAACTATTAGACAAGAGAGAGAAATAAATGTAATAAAGATTGGAAAAGAAGTAAAATTATCCTTATTTGCAGACGACACAATACTCCACACAGAGGATCCCAAAAAACTCCATCAAGAGTCTAATACATTTAATCACCAAATTTATCAACCTAGCAGGATACAAAGTTAATACCCAAAAATCAGTAGCATTTTTGTACACAAAGAATGAACACACTGGGAGAGAAATTAGGGAAACCACTCTTTTCACAATAACATCTAAAACAAATGAAATAGGAATCAATCTTACAAAGGATGTAGAAGACTTTTTACAGTGGAAAATTATGCTATTCTGAGAAAAGGGATTAAAGAGAATTTGAGAAAATGGAAAAATATTCCATATTCCTGGATAAGAACCAACCTTGTGAAAATTGTCATACTCCCAAAATTGCTATATAGATTCAATGCAATCCTGATTAAATACCATTAGTAGGGCTGGCAATATAGCTCACTGGACTAAGCTCTGCTTAAGTAAATGCAGGGGCCAGGGTTCAATCCTTGGCACCACAGGCTGTGCCACAACCCCAGCTACGCTAAGCCAGCAATGGAGTCTGGACGTGGTGGCAGATGCCTGCAATCTCTGCACTAGGGAGGGAGAAATCAGGAGGATCACTATCAGTCTGAGCTGCATAGTGAGACTCTGCACAAAAATAAATAAATAAATACCTTTAGTATACCTCAGAGATTGGTAAAAATTTCCTCAAATTCATTTGGAACCAGAAGAGACCCAGAATTTTGGAAGCAATCCTGAGAAACAAAGGAAAGGCAGGAGGCATCACAATCCCTGACCTGAAATTATACTATAAAGCTACTGTGTAGCTTGGTACTGGCATAGAGACAGGCCTGAAGATCAGTGGGACAGATTAGAAGATTCAGACAGTTTCAAACACATTCAGCCACCTTATCTTTGATAAAGGGGATAAACAATTTCACTGGAAGAAAAATAGCTCTTTAATAAGTGGTGCTGGGAAAACTGGCTTTCCACATGCCAAGGGCTAAAACTAGAACTATGCCTATTAGCATGCACAAAGCTACAGTCAAAATGGATCAAAGAATTAAATATTAAAACAAAAACAATAAATCTACTGGATGAAAATGTAGGTAGAAATCTTAAGGACATGGAGTAGGTAGAGAGTTCGTGAACAAAAACCAAACTACACAGTAAATACTTCAAAGAATCAAAAACTGGGATCTCATCTTTTTGAAAAGTTCATGCACTTCAAAGCAAATCTCTAACAGAGTAAAAAGTAAACCAAGAAACTGGGAAAAAATTATAGCTGACTGTCCCTCCAACAAATGCCTTCTATCTAGGACATACAGAGAATTGAAAAAATCAGGACCCCCAAATTCAAAGATCCAACCCAAAAATGAGCTTCTGACATGAATATACACTTCACAGGAAGAAATACAAATGACAAGTAAATATATGAAAATATGTTCAACATAATCGGTCATTCAAGAAATGCAAATTAAAACAACACTAGGGTTCCATCTCACTCCAGAAAGAATAGCTAACATCAAGAAGTCAGCCAATAACAAATACTAGAGAAGCTGTGAGGAAAAAGGAATCCTTCTGCATTTTAGTGGGATAGCAGATTGGTACAATCACTATGGAAAGCAGTGTGGAGATTCCTTAAAAAGCTAGGATTGGAGATCTTATTTACTATCCTGGGTATTTTTCGAGAAGAACTGAAACCTTCATACCACATATATGTGCACTCATGTTTATAGCAGCACAATTTGTTATAGCTAAATTGTGGAAACAACCCAGATGCCCATCAACTGAAGAATGTGTAAAGAATACGTGGTATTGCTACACAATTGAGTATTATTCAGCTGTAAAACAGGATGAATTTGAGTCTTTTGGATGCAAATAGCATATTCCTACATGGGATAAATCAGACCAGTATGTGCAAACATCATATTATCTCCTTAGTGTATGAACCTGAAAGGGAAAAATGGGATCTGAAAAGTGCAATAGACACTGTTGAAAGGGAATGAACTTATTCAAAAACAAAGAGTTACTGAGTTGAGGAGGACAGGAGAGGGAGTGGGGGAAAGAGATTTATCTATGTGTGTAAGCAAGATGGTTTGGACAACTGTACTGTACATTTCTGCTGGTCTATGGAAAGGAGAAGTTAATGCTTTAATTTGTTTCATCTCCTTTTTCAATTGGTGCTCCTTTTTTTCTCAATTTCTTATACATTTCTTTCTTTTTTTCTTTCTGTTTCCAATTTTACATGCATATATCTGGTAATATGAATAACTGGTTGGAAGACAACATCATGTATTACAACAAATCTGTGAAACTCATATTACTTTGCTAAGTGAAAATCTATGTCACATAGTTTTTTTCTGCTTTAATTCTAATTTGTACTCTCTTTAAAAATAAAACATGCATATTGGATGTATGCTATATCACAGTCACTGATAAATGGAGATGCAGCAGTAGTCAAAGTTTTGTACCTTCATAAAGTTGCCAACTCAGAGAAAATCTACTATGTGCCATAAGACGTGCACACGTCAGAACTAGAGAGGCAGAAAATATAAGTAAGCACAAGAAGGTAAATAGTACAATATGATACGGAGGGCTAAGTGCCACAGGAGCATAACAAGCAGGCTAACGACAGATCAGAAAATTGGTGGAGACATGCTAACGGGAGGGAGAACTGCAGTACTGAGAGGGAGTCAGGCTTCACTAAGAAGGTGATATATGAATGGAAACCTGAAAGAGGGGAGGGAGGGAGTCAGGAAAGGAATTCTATGGTATGAAGAAGAAGGACCCTTCAGGGTTTCTCATTCTAACTATCAAGAGATAATTCTCCACTTTAGAGGGAGTGGGCTGTCCTGTTCCTTTCACTATCTTCAGCCTGGTCTTCAGCTTTACCTACTAGATGCCAATAGTATCCTGCTCTCCCAATTTATGACAAGCAAAATCATGTCCCCTGGGTGCAGAGACTAAATTGTGCAAGAGGAGAACCACTGACAAAGAGGTGAAGATGAGCACAGCCTAGAGAATTTGAGGAACATCAAGGAGGCCAGAGATGGCAGAGCAGTTATCGAAGGGGTGAGTTGTACAGCAGAAAGGTAGAGCCACTGGAGGCCAGACCACAGAAGGAAGGACCATGCAGCTTTTCTTGAGGACTTTGACTTTCCTTGGAGTGCAATGGAAGAACTGGAAGCAACAGTGGCTTGATTTTTTTTTTTTTTTTTTTTGAGGAAACATGTTCTGTGCCAGTCATTTTTGTAGAATATTTTACCTGTATTGTAACTGATCTCAGGTCTCAAGCTCAGCTTTGAATTCTACTCTCTCCAGCCCAGTGGAAAGTGACCCATCACACTTCCTGCTACCTGCCTTCACTCTGTAATTTAGCAAACAGTTGGACTGCTGGATGATGATTCTTCACCTGGAATTCTTATTGGAGCACTGGGATGGTTCAACCAAGTAACAAAATCTCATGTTGGTCCGGGTTGTCCTCAGAGTCAGAGTCCAACCAAGATGCTATGTGAAAGTAGTCACTTCAGGAATATCCTAAGGAAGGGCAGCAAAGGATAGATTGAGTAAAATATGGGAGACACTACAGAGCTTATAACCACTGTGGGTAGGCCCCATTAGGAACTCACAAAAGATCTGACATGAAATACTCAGAATTTTGCACTTGAAAGATACAAGTAGGGAATATGCACAACACTTCCCTCCTCTATTGATTAAGATTCAGCCCATGGGTGTTAAGCCCACACATTTTCAGATTTTCTCCTGATTCCTTCTGCCTATTCTGCTCTTCCATGGGGGGATGAATAGCTTGTGGGTTGAGAAAGGACTACATCCAGGAACCCCAAAGCAAACTCAGTTGGCTGGAGCCACTCAACTCTCTGTGAAGTCAAGAGTAGCTGACATAGGGAGAAAGGCAAACTGCAGTGATTTGTCTAAAATGGCACGTGTCAGGCTCAGATCTCATGATTCAGTGGATTGGGAGCCTCAAGAATCTTCATTTTAAGAAACATACCAGAGATTCTGACACAAGTAGTCAATAGACCACTGTTGAGAATCACTTCTAAAGATCTGAGCTTGGCCATTAAAGCCCAGTCTGTCTCTTACACAGTTGTTTAAGGTCTCTAAGCATCTTTCTTCTTTTAAGCAGCAGAGTTTTTTACCCTTGCCCTGTATTCCTGCAGAATTTTTATGAGGAACATATCAAGTGGCAGACAGGAAAACTCTAAGAAGCTCTACAAGAATCAAAATCGATGGCCTTCATGTAAGATGGTGTTCTGCCCCCAAACTTCTGCCTTTCTATACTCAAAGGCACAGTGACAACAGTAGAGGCTATTTCAGCCCTGCACTCCATCTCCTGTATTACATACCTCTTGGGCCCCACTTCACCGTTTGGGCTACTTTTTCCCCAGCCATTGCTGTGGCAGCCAGGTGTGTGAGTGTGCAGCTGCGCAGGTGGACCCGGAGAGCACACGGAGCAGCTGTGCTGAGGGCTCCTGCTATCTTCCTGCTTCCTCCCCACCTGCAGCATGTAGGAAGGATGTGCACCCCAAGAATTCTAGAATAAGAAGAAGTTGTTGTTATGTGTGCGCCACGGAATGCTGCTCCTAGAGAAAGGATGTAGAGGAAAGGAATTTACAAATAATTTTATAAGAAAGTATAAAGTCAGAATTTCTGGGGAAAAAAAGAGGCCAGAACTGTCATAAAAGATCACTGAGTATAACCTCTATGAATAGTGAAAACTGTTCAACAGCATGCAGCAAACTAGAATTAAAACCAAGAATTTCTGGCTCCTATCCTAATGTTCTTAAGAATCTGCTCATCTGAAAAATAACAGGAAACTCACCCCCCCCACACACACACTGCATCGCTATAGTACAGAACTTCATTCCCACTACTGACAAATTGCCCAAAATGTTTATTTGCCACTCTTCAGGGCTGCCCACTCAGGACTGGTAGTTGCACTTCTCGTTCACAACTCTCAAACTTTGAATGAAGCTATGGATAGTTCTCTGTTATCTCCGAGGTATCTTTTGTCACAGCTGAGTGTCTGGATTGAATGGAATTTCTGACAACTGCAGAGACTGTAGAGGCTTCAGAAGGAGCTTCAAAGATAGCAGCAGGTCAGAAACTGACAAGGTTTCAGGCTGGATAGCTTTCAGCAGGTGTAAGGACTGAGCATGTGTGTGGTGGACGTGGGTATAAGGATAAGGATAAAAATGCAGGGGAGATGAGGAGGAGGAAGAAGGCAAGTGGAAGCAAAGGGAGGAGAGACAGCTCAATCAGAAAAAGAGGCATAGAAAGAGACAAAGAGACAGCATGTGTAGAAGGCACATCATGGCATTTGTAATTTATGTCCCTCCCCCTCTAGATTCGAAGGTCTGCAGTGCCTCTGTCACACTCATTCTGGTGTACAAATCCTTAACCCTGAGTCTCACATCAGGCAGACTCTCAATTCATTTATTTGTCAAATAAATTGGTGAACATAGACATTTCTGCCTTCAATATCCTTACAGAAAGTGTATCGTTTTCCCTATTTCATGCACAAGAACATGTAAGTCACAGAGTTTGTATCAGCGCTCAAGGTGACACAACACTATGGTCTAAATGTTCTCTTCAAAATCCATGTTGAAATCAGGTTGCATTGCACCAGTATTAAAAGATGGGACCTTTTAGAAGTGATTAAGTCATGAGGGCCCCAAGGGAGAGGAGTCATGAGAGTTATCACAGGAGTGCGTTCCAGACAGAATAAATTCTGCCTGCTTTCTTCCCTCTGTCTCACAAGTTTGTTTGCCTGGTACCATTATCACACAGTACAGAGACTCACAGCGATGCTCTCTGACCTCCTTACTTCCAGAAACATAATTTACTCCTTATGATTTGTTTAGTTTGTGGCATTCAGTTACCGAAGCGGCAGGAAACAGAATAAGACATATTGGCTAGAAAAAAAATGGGCTGATAAAAGTTTTACCTGAAATTAGTCTGGCCCCAAAGCCATGCCCCAAATGTCTTCCATTAGCCATGATTTTTAGCCATATTTTTTTCAATCTTCTTGTGTTTATTGCAGTATTTAGGAGGTTCAGTAGTTTTCAAAATGCGTAATCAAAACCTTATACATAGGTCATACACACAGGCACACCAGAGAAGAACAGTTCCCAAACATAAGGAAATCATTTGTTTTAGCCATATTTTGGATGGGTAAATTTGCCAAACTTCCTGCATATATGCACAAAAGAGAACATATGTTACTTACTGGGAGTCCTTGGAGCAGGGCTAATGCCCTTTAGATTTCTGGAACGGGAAGAATAACTGATGTGATTGGGCTCCACCTAGATGTTGTCACCTCCTTTGTCCTATTTACAGGCATCTCTCTTTCAAATTTTGTGTCATTTTAATTCTAACTACCAGCACTTGAGACTTTCTTCAGAGAACTTTGTCTCTAATATGAAGCTAATACACTTTCTGGGATTCTCTTCCCTTTGGCTAATGAATGATAGGTGTGTAGGAATGAAAGCTCAGCTCTCTGGGTATGAATTCTAAAAGCTAACACACACTTAGTTGCCTTATGTAAGATTTATCCTGAAAATTTGCCTTATTTGAATTCTTCTCCTTCTATACAGTTCCTCCCATCTCCTTACCATTTTATCTCAGGATCCTTTCCTTTCTTGAATACCTACCCTGGTTTAAGGTTGTACTTCTGACAAACCTAGCACAGACCAAGGGGAAAAAATCAAGTTACTCCAGTAAGTCTGGTTTCCTGGTGAGAGCAATGCTAAGCAAATCCTTCTTATTAATAAGAGTACCAGTTTGCTGAACATCCATTGTGATTAAATGTGTTACACAGCTTATCTCAGTTGCTCAAACACTGAAAGCTTAGATTTGTTTTACAGATGAGAAAAATCTGTGCTCTGCAAAGCTCAGTAACTGCTCCAGTGTTACATAGCTAGAAATGTTACAAGAGGGTTCAAATCTAAGGTTATTTGAATAACACTTTTGGATTTCACCTACCCATGGCACCTCTTTACATGGAACTTGTTTTCCCACTGTCCTAGCTCTGTCTTCCTCCTGCTTCCTATTCTTCCTCAGCCCTCTACTCCCTAGTTCTCTCTTCCTTAAGAGACAGAAGGAAAGAGGTAGCAGCAGAAAGATTCCCATTCCCATGCCCTTCACATTGACCACAAGGACTTGTACTTAGTCTTCTATAGTTACTTGAATGGAAACAAATACCAAGTACTCATAAGATTCTCTACAGTTTTTTCCAAAATTCTATTGAAGCACTATGAGAAAGCATATATATATGGTTGGCTTTTGGTATATTGAATCTGAGAACTCAGTAGACACCTATCTTGTACAACTCCTGCACATTCAGCTGACCTACCTTTCATAGGGGACATGAAACACAAAAACAAAATTATGTTAAGAGCAGCTGTAAATTCTTAGAAAACAAGGCACCTGTGCACCACAAATTGCCTCTTTAGAGTCTTCCAATTTTTCCCTGTTAAGATGAAAACAGTGAAGTGCTCTATTTGAATGTTGAGATCTTAAAAATCAGAGTGCCCTTTTATAATATTTCAAAAATTGGTATTACAAGATTTAAATCTAAGTGAAACCTCTGAACTCCCAAGGAAGAAAAAAATCAAGAGGATGTGACAAATTTATTTCTAGAAACCATGACATTTCTTGATGTGAAACACTTTCTTTGAACTGTATAACACAGCACAAGCAAGGATTCAGAATCTGACAAGAAAATAAGTGAGATGCCAGGCTGACAATGAAGACATTCGTTTCCTATAAAAGTTTTACTATAATAACTGGATCCAGACAAAACTGGGGACATTGAGAGGGTTAACTGGATGCTAGAAATGGTAGAATCAGAAAACACCAAGTTCATATTATCACTTTGGTACCTGCTCTGTGACCTAGACTACCTCATTTAAACCCTCAATTTCCTTATGTATTAAATAGAGAATTAATCTTTCAGCATTGTTAGAGGATTGGACATTAGGTAAATAAGGCTTAGCACAGTAGAAGTTTGGATAAAGTGGTAACAGCAAAGATAATAGAATTTATTGCATTTTTAAATATTAAATGCTGTTCCAAGTGATTTATCTGTTGTATTTAGGATAATGTAGCTGCTTTATCAGATGAGCCCTAAAATCTGAAGTGTTAGCATAGGAGAGGATTCCTTCTCACAATTTCAGTGAGTGGCAGAGATGGTGAGGAGCAGAGCCACTGCTCCACAAAATCCTTTAGAAACTCATGTTGGCTGAGGATCTGTCTTCACTGTGTGGTTTCCAAGGTTTCCTTGGGTGTTGGCATCCAATCTGCAGACTGTGGAGAGAAAATGGGGTATATCATGCTGGAGGTTTTGAACGAGTAGATCTGAAAGTGGCCTATATCATTTCCATCCACATTGTCCAGAGCTCAGACAGGTAACTCCCACCTAGTTCTCTGCAAAAGGAGAAGGGCTGGAATGCTTAATTCTAACATGGGAAGCTCAGTTCCCATACTATATCCTTGCTGGGTCCTTTACAGTGAAGGAGTCACACACTGACCATAAGGGTGGATGCAAATATTATCTCTATTGTAGAAGATGAAGAAAATAGAACCCTTCAAATAATTCATGGTAAGGCTAAGATTTTATGCTACAACCACCACAGTATACTCAGACTTTGTCATGTGGAGGACTTAGAAACTATCAATTACAGGCAGCCTCCATGACAGTTATTTATGTCACCCATTTGTGTCACAGCCTTGAGCCATCTTTTCCTCTTGAGTAATTTGCCTCTTGCCAGTAGAATATGACAACATTGAGGGGCTATTATTTCTATCACTACATCTCAAAAGCAGTTAACTTCTGTTTTATCAGGGGATATTTTCATTCTCTTTTCTTCCTTCTCCTCCTTCTTTTTCTCCTCCCTCTCCCCTCCACATCTTCATCTTATTCCTGCTCTTTTCCTCTCCAGCTCCTTCCCCTCCTTATCCCCCTCCTCCTTCAACCCTTCCCCTCCCCCTTACAAGCTATCATATTGGGAAAAACTTCTGGCCCAGAGCCAGATAGGAACTGAGATCTTCAGTCCAACAGTGTTTAAGAAACTTAGCTCATAACTACACAAAAGCTAGGAAACACAGCCTAAATCAGTTGATCCCCGGATGAAAATTGATCCCCAGCAGACAACTTGATTATGGTGTCAGGAGTGACCCTGATGCAAAAGTCACAGGAAACCACCACAGATTCTTGAACCTAGAAACTGTGAGGTTAAAAGAAAATTCTAAGCTGATGATTTTTGGGATAAGTATTAGTTATGTAGTAATAGGCAACTAATATATCATCAAAGTCCAAGGGTTCTCAGCCTTTCTTTTTACTATCATTGAAGTTATTAATTATTATTTTACCCCACATAGATTTATAGACCAGAAAAATTCCTTCTATCAACAAAGAAACATTTATTAAATAAAAATGTATTTAATTCCCCGTTTAGAAAAAAATTTTACAAAAGTATAAATAATAGAGTCCACAGTAAAATAATATCCCTGGCTTACCTGGGACATTACCAATAGCCAATAGAATAAAATGTGAGTGGCAGAAATGGGAGGATGTATATTAGTCAAAACCAAAGAGTTTAGCATTGCTTTTAATTCTAAGACCTAAGGTGCATAATGATTTCTTAATGCAGTTTCAAAATATTAAAAGTAACTTCCTGCGCTGACAGCCTTCCGCACATTGTTAGATTTCACTGTCATAATAATCCTTCGGTAGGTGCTATTATTTTGCCCACAGGAATGTAAGAGTGACCCTCAAATTCTAGGAGTCATAATCTTATTCAAAAACTTACATTGCCTCCTAGCAAAAGGAAGTGACTCTCAAGATCAAAATAAGGTACCCTGAGTTGGGATTCTTAGTTTCCTGTTCACTTGTCCCACTGGCCTCTTCTTGTCCTGTTTCCTTTTCCACGTTAGATGCTCAGGCATTCCAAAGGTCTAGTCAGTTTTGCTGAGCAACTGAGAAATATGCAGAACAGGCTTAAAGAATGTGAAAGACTGAAAATCCAATGAAGAAAGCATAGTCCAATGCCTCCAGAATCCGGATAGCCAAAAGGAGGACACAGGGATTAGTAAAGACTCCCTGATTCAGAGTATACTTTTCCCTGAATTTATCTCCTTGGAATTATTGGTACATATTACAATTCTGTTCCAAAACATACAGTCACAGGCATGGATCATTCCAATGTGAAATAGATCATTTTGAATCAGACAAATCTATGCTTGAATTGCAAACACAACTCGCTAGATATATGTTCATGGTTGAATCATTTCATTTCTGAGTATTAATTTTCCTCATCTGGAAAATGGGTGCAAATCTCTTGCTCAGAGTGCTATTGTAATGCCTCACCCAATAATTATAATAACTCAGTAATTGGTAGTGGGAGTTGTTACTGTTATGAATATTTTGATGATCACTATTTTTCAAGGTTGAGATAGAATCCATGAAGAAGACACTTCAGTTTTATGTGATGAGTATTGCTAACAATATTGATTAAAAAATAGCATCTGACGATTTGTGGGACAGTGAGGTCCTTGCAATTGAGATCTGCCAAACAGTAAGCAGGGGGAGCTTAGGTTGAATGAGAAGACATCATTGATAATTGCCTCCCACACACCTTTAAATAAAGACACCCAGGATAGTTTTTTGGGCCTCTTCATCTCACTATCTTTTCACTCAAGAACAGGTGAAGAATTGGGGATACCCATTGCTATTTATGCAGTGTCTAGATGGCCTTGTCTCTGGGGTTAGTAAAGATATTGGCACAATTACTTTAGAAATGACACAGCATAGTATGTAGTCAACAGCTTGGGGTTCAATCAGAAAAAACCAGTTTCAACCAGCTCTGACTGACTCAGGTTAGTTGTACAAGTTTAAATTCCTTGTCACTTTTTCCTTCTGTGATTGGGGAATTGGTAAAAACACAATTTCATAGGATCATTATAGTGAAAATACAAAATAAATAATTACAATAACCAAAAGCTAACATCTAAGTATTTAGCTATTGTGAAGCATTAAACTAATATCTCCCCATTTATTATTTTACTTCTCACAGCAGCCAGTGATGTAGATATGCATTAATGATTTCCCTATCTTACAGAGAAGAAAATAGAGGCATAGAGAAAATAGGCAAATAGCTCTAAGTTTCCAATCAACGAGTGCTTATCTTAATCACAGAGTCTCATGAGTCTCAGTGTGTAGAATTTAGTGAGTTTGTGAATTTAACTGGAAAAACAATCTATATTTTCATAAGGATCTAATTGAAATTTAGTATGTTCCTCAATTATAAATGTAGGCAGCAAACCACCTAGCATAGGTGTGAACTTTGTTAATAATAGAATCACAAATATTGTCATAGCAGATTGTAGTTGCAGCAAATGGCTCAAATAATTATGTGTGCAATTATTACTTTGAAACTGATAAGTAGAGATTTTTATTTAATCCACTTGTTTAATGGGTTAAATATGTCACAAATGTGGGGGTTTCTTTAACAAATGTGGGTTTTAAAAATATTTTCATTATCATATTTTAAGGGAGTGAGTTTTTTGTAATTCTGCATATTTTATTTTGTATATTGAAAAGCATTAATCTGAGAACCATAGGCTTCATCAGACCCCAAATATGTATAGGTGCAAAAAATGTTGAGAACCTGCACAAGGGTTATGGGTGGTTGTTAGCCCTTAGCATAAAGCCAGTTATCTATCAAGTATGCAAATCACAGAAGTGTCACCATAATGGTTATTAGTATGGAAGGTAAAAACCTTGATTATACAGAAACAGATCTTTGGAAATAATAAAAGATTCAACCTTGAAGGCTATGCTAACTGCCCTGGTAATGAGGAAGGAGGCTTCTCTATCAGTGAGAGAGCAAGATTAAAGATTATCCACCACAATCTCCTCTTTCTGGGAGTAATGCCAGAGACGACAGTTCGTGTCAGGCCCCAAGAACACAGCAAACTTGCGTATGAATCAATTCCACCACTTCTCTCAAGGTCTTCTGCACTCAGACTTTTTCTGTTCTTTACCAGATGAAGCTTTCAACATTGGATACGAAGCCACAGTGTGGGTCCCCCTGACAGCGCCCACCTCAGGACGAACCCACAGGTGCTAAATGAGCAGTCCCTGTAGCCCCGTGCAGTATTCCTCAGCAAGGTCCAGGAGCCCCCGCTTTGCAGTGGCGGGAGGTCTGTGCCAGACACTCAGCGTCTGGCTCCAAGTCAGAACAACCCCACCCGCAGCTCTGCAGGGGGAGCTTGGAAATCTGCATGTTTATCAAGCACCCTTGCCCGTCCACATGCTCACCCAAGTGAGAACTGGCAGAAGAGTGAACAGATGAGCATTGAGCTCAAGTTTCAGGCCCATCACTTGCTAATTGAATTCATTTGGATGTAATACAACATTAGCTAGAACTTGACCAGCATGTCCAAAACATATTAGAACCTACCTTTTATAGATGTAGGGATCACATGTGGTGAAGCAGAGCAATAGAATCCCAGAAAGAACAAGTGGTACATCCAAGAAGCACCATACTTAACTTTGCCAACTTGCTTTTCATGATTTTTGTTGTTCTTTATGAGTTGGCGCCAATGGAGTGGCCTCACGAGGAACATGATCTGTCCTTCCCCAGATAAGCATAGTTCTCTACCTTCTGACTGCGTCCACGGACTACTGGATGTGCCCTGGGCAGGGAGTCCACTCTCAATCAGACCCTGCATGCTAAGACATGCCACACCCAAAGCCTCTCACTCCGGCTGCCAACTGTGCTTTCTGCTCCCTATCTATTGACACTGATGAAAATTTCTAAGCATCCAGAGTAGAGGTTTCCTTCCCAAGAGACCTCCAGATGTCTGGCTATGAGCAGTCACTCTGAGTTACTGCCTCAAACCCTTGTGTCTTTGCACAATTAAAATCCAGTTCCCAATGTGTGACTTCCAGAGAACCATGAGGTGTACCTATGCGCCATGGGAAGTCTGTGCGACAGCTTAGGACTGTCTCAACAGTAGCAGCCACTGAAAGCTATTCATCAACAATGTCTGCCCGGGCAGGGTAATTCTGACTTGTTAATACAGTCTCATAAAGTTTCCCTACAGCATTAAATCTCTGCCGCCCTTATAGTTGGTGTGATAAGGTGCCCTGTTCAGCTTTTCCACTTCCCTTTTGTACCTTCACTTCTTCAATAAACTGCTGACACCCAAATACTTGTCTGGAGCCTCTGCCTGAGAAGCAGTATTCTGAGAGGATTCTACTTAAAAAATTTCAAGCTCAGTGTAACAAAGGCCAAGAAGAAAATAAAATTTTAAAAATAGGAGAGAAATCCAATGTCCTACCCTTTCAGTATTCTATTCTTCTGCAGTACTGATCACTGGTAAAAAGAAAAGTTAAAAACTCAGCAAGACTATTGGCCATTAAGATCAATTTAGTTGTGAGAAAAAGATATATATGTATAGAAAGTAAACTAAAGAATTGGTCTGCACACTACTGTTAGTGTTTCCTGGCCAAAAAAAAAAAAAAAAAAAATTCAGATCAGGATATAAACCCCTCAAAAATACGTAACAACCTCCATAGTGTCACATATAATCAGTTTTATTGCCAGGTAAGAAATTCATATTAATATAGTGAATACATATGTTTACAAATAAACATTCTTAGAAAACAAACAAATGTTTTTCTCTTCATTGTAGGAAGTATTGTTGGTATCATAAACTCTGAAGTTGTGACAAGTATTAACACAGGTTTACTTGCAGAACATACAATTACTAAAATATTTGCACATAAAATTTTGCTCCATTTACACACAAAAGAAAACAACTGGAGGAATTAGGTGGGGATGCCAGGCAGAGCCCAAGGCAAATGGAGGCTGAGACACTCTGGGAAGGCAAAGGGAAGCTGGACTGGTCCCACTGCACTAGAAACTGGGGGCAGCCCAAGGGAAGAAGAGGCTAGTACCAGACAGAGCACAGGATGAGGAGAACACAGTCTCTGCTTTGATCTGGATTTTCTTTTTTAAGTCTCCTCACTTAGCTGTGGGACCCTTGCCTTGGTAATGGCAGTTATACACAGTTCCATAGATTGCCCTTTCTGTCCATATCATAAGATCTGTCTCCACTCCTACAAGGAAGTCAAAGGATAAACAGCCTTCTCTAACCAAACGTTCCTCCTTGACTCATCTCCCTAAGCTATCTCCTCAGCGGAAGCTGTTGAGGTGGAAGCACTTCTTGAGATGTCCTTCTTGGACAGTACCACTGAGGAAGTACTTCTTCATCCTAGACTCCCATCATGGCTACAATCTTATGTAGCATACTAGGCTATGTCTTCACTGACAAAAGTAGATCTGCCCCTTCCAAGGATCCAAGTTCACTGGATGGAATTTACTCCACAAAGGAGGAGCATGAGGAAAAAATCAAACACTACATATTCAGGGACCAAGAAAAACCCTTAGTCAGAGATAAGATAAGGGTGAGATAAAGTGGTCAGGAGCAAAGGCCAAAGGTAAGCTGAGAAGGAGACAAGAATCATAGAACCTTTGAGCTGGAGGGAGCCTCACAGATAAACCCAGTATTTCCTGAAGCGTGAGCTATGTACCACTAATTTATGCAGAATGATGGTAGGTGGAGTAAAGGGATCTAGCACTATTTAACACTGATTCACCTGAACAAAGATTCCTTTTTCATTTACCTTTCAGTGTATCTGATTAAGCCAAGAAAAATCTCCATAGGGTACTGTATCTTGAACACTGTAACACCTCCTAATTTCTTTTTAATAGAGTAAGCTTGTGCCAGACTTTAGGGTGTGAACCTTTTCACAGGTATCCATGCTGAGTTAGAATTTAATCACTTCTGCCTTGTCTTCTCACTAATTCTTTCTTCTTACAGTAAATAATACTGGATTTCTATTTATGATGAAGGTAGGAAGTTGGCCTTCTATAACCATCAAAATTAAAAATGAATCTATTTAGATACAAATATCGTGAGGATGATATACAGAGATGCTTACATATCCTGCAGGTCTATAGCTGACTAGAGTTTTGACCTGCTCCGTTTCCGACCTGGGCCGGTTCACCCCTCCTTAGGCAACCTGGTGGTCCCCTGCTCCCGGGAGGTCACCATATTGATGCCGAACTTAGCGCGGACACCCGATCGGCATAGCGCACTACAGCCCAGAACTCCTGGACTCACGCGATCCTCCCACCTCAGCCTCCAGAGTAGCTGGGACTACAGGCGCGCACCACCACGCCCCCGCGCTGACTAGTGTTAGAGAAATACTGACCATGCCCAGCTCTTTTGACTCCACTTTGGGGGGTAACATGAATGGGTCTCTGACCCTTGCTACATCTTGGACACATCGCTTTATACATGGAAACCTTACATAGTAGGTTCTTTATGAGATTTCAATTTAAAAATAGGCTGAGGTTTTGATATTTCAAAAGCTTGAAACGCTTGACCTAGCCCCAATTCCCCATGCTTCAGACAGGAAGCTAAGGTCCAGAGAGATCAAGGCATTGTCAGTGTCTTCGTACCTATAGGGAGTGCGGTGGGGAATAAATACCCAGTTGTGCTGACTTCATGAGGCTGGAATGGAGAGATGGGAGGTACAATGTTGCAAGAAATGCTTTGTTCTTTGATCAGATCTTTTGCAGTTTCTGATATCAAAGGATCTGTGGGATTTGGGGAGTTCCCTATTAATTAGCTAAGATGTTCAGGAACTAGTGGGAAACTTCACACTTCATATGGTATTCTCTTTTCCAACTATATACTAAACAAACAGGACTTTTAGGAAAACTGCGGCCGGCCGTTGGGGTATCCCAGGGTTACGGGATAGGAAAACCAATCTGAAAGACAACTTCAGGAAATTCTGGGTGACTGATGAAGGCATGGGGCACCTGGGGAGGTGGTTGAGAGGGACGGTGGGGCTAGCGGGAGTGTCCTTAGGTAACGTGGCAGCAGCCCCCTCAGAGGTGTTATGGGGTGGGCTCACCTACAAAGAAGAATGGAAACAATTTCTACTACTGCAGGAAAACAGGAAGGAGGAAGGCTAAGAGGACACAGGTTGCACTTGAGGAACAAGACTGTCATCAAACAACGGCAACACATTGAAGGCACCACCCACGCTTATAACATTTTCAGTCCAAAGCAGTTGAAGTTTGGCAGCGGCTGCAGGAACACACTGAAGGGGATGGGAAGTCAGAGCTAGACAGTTAATAGAGGACTTGTTTCTGTCGTTGTTCCAGGCCTTGGAGGTGAGGGGAAAATCACCAGAAGTCAGAATCTTCCGGGTCCTCATCTCATCTCTGTTGATTTTTCTAACTGTAGATTTTGTTGTTGTTGATATCATGTTGATTTACCAAGTCTTGAAGATTTTGGACAAAAGTTAATTTACTGTTCTTGTCTGTTTTACAGTGAGCCCATACTTTATTAGTCCCTTTTAAAAGTTATTTAATATTTTCTCTGGATCCTCCTCCCACCGCAAGTCTATTCCTCCTGTTTCCATAGTCATGGTCTGTGGGAATTCTCCAAAACACTTTTTCATCACTGCCAGTGGGTTTGGGGTCTATTACTTTTTGTGAGTTTGAGTGTGTGTGTTGTTTTTTTGCTTCCAACATTGATAAGAAAAGTACTATTGATACAATGGTTGGGGTCCAGTTACTGTCCCTCAGTTGTCACCATCTTGTGTCCACAGCACTTCTTGGGGTTTGAAAATGCTTAGAATATGAGCATTTTCCCCCAGGTAACTCCTCTTTGAACTCCACCCTTGTTCTTTCTCTATCCCCGCCCCACCGAGAAACAGACAGTGCTTAGTAAATGGTATATGTGCTCCAATGGACAATTTTTCTAAATTGTGCTACTTGTAGTTTTTTTTTTTTTTCTT